>JBAMCP010000375.1:0-13211 GCA_037075105.1 Lissocephala sabroskyi | reverse complement strand
AGAGTTCTTATAACAATTTTGGAATGTCTTTTTGTCATTGAAAAAGAATAGAAGTATATTCCTTTTTTTTTGAGGTCGTTTTTCTAGAATCCTAAAGGCAACCAGGCCATCTGGTGGCAGAGTATTAGAAGCCCAGCTTTATAGTTTGGTGGGGAATTTTTTTTGTGTTGTTTCGTTTTCGGCGACTGTCATAGAAAAACTTATTTTTTATTACACAACTTTGTCCTTTTTGGGCAAGGAGGTGCGCCTGCGGGGCGGCAGACTTGGGAATGAATTTTGCGCTTTTAGCTTTGCACTTTTGTTGCGAGAATCCATCCCCTCCCTCGCTCCCCACAGTTAAGGAAAAAACTTTACTCTTTTGTTTTCTTGTAAATGGCAAAGCCACCAACTTCGCTTCGGACCTCCATGAACGTCGGCCCACCAAAAAAAAAAAAAACAGAAACAAACAACCTCTAAAATCCCAAGTCCGATACTTCGGAATGCAGCATAATCTCGCGGCTCTTTTGTGGCAGCTGCTTGTTTTTTTAGTTGCCGTTAACTTTAAGTTGAGCTCGTTGAGCCGCCAGTTGGGGGCAACTTGCCTCCCCGCCTGCTGCGTGCATTGCATTTTCGGGGCGTAACTTTTGCCGCCAGTTGGTGACACCAAGCGACACCCTTGGGCGGGCTTCGTCTTTACTGCTTGCTTGCTGGTTGTTTTGCTGTTGTTGGTGTTGGTGGTGGCCTGTAATGTTGCATGTTGTGCATGTAATTGGCTTTCTGGTGCTTGGTTGCCAGCCATCCCCATCACCATCAATGGCCTGTGGAATTGGCTGGGCTGATTTTGACAGCGCGATTTAATTATCTTGTCATCCCTCCCCCGACTGCCCGACGTCCCCGAATAGACAATTTTATGCCAAAAAACTTTAAATCGCAGTTAGTTTTTCCTCCGGGGCTAAGTGGTTTTTAAGTCGAAAGGCCACCCGCCACAAAACGACAAATGCTCGACGAAAAGTTGGCCGAGGTCGTCAGCCATTTGTCCCCCTAACTAATTATGGGGGTTATGGGGATTGGAGATATCAAAAGAGTTGAAAAAAGCTAAGAAATTTGGCTGGAATTTGGTAGAATTTTGAAGACAGCAAGATTTCATCTATTCCTGAAGTCAGTATTTTTTTTTTTTTAAGGGATCGGCAAAGATTTTTTGTGATATTTTGTAAACTTTTCTTAGTCTTTTAAAATTCTGCCATCTTCAGATCTCTTAGTCTTAATGTTGGTGGAGCTCTACCTAAAATAATTAAAGCCGAATCGAGTCTTCAGATAAAGAAAAGAAACAATCTATTTATAAATTGCTCAGAAGATCTTTAAAGTATCTGATAAAAATATTTTCTTTGGAAGAATAATTCTATAATTTTTTGCCTGAAGTTCTTTAATATCCAAGTCATTTCACTTTTTAAATCCACACTTCTGCCTTTCTAAAAATTCTTTTCTTCTATCTTTCCTTTCCCATCGAGGGTTAAATGCAATTAGAGAGTTTTTGGAAATGCCCGCCGTCCCTAAACCATTAAATCCAGAAAACTGGGCCAATTTTCTGGGCTGCCTTCAAGCCTTTTTTGTGAGGGATCCGTTGGCCGTTAAATAACCCAGAGTTGAACTGAAGGAAACCACAAGCGGCATTTGTGCAGTTTCAGCTTAGAGACTAAAACGAGCCCCCTCACCTTTTTAGCCGGCGGGGGCAGCCGGGGCAGCGGTGACTTCACCGGCACTAAGCCCCACAAGGATAATAAGAAACGCCTTGAGTTGACTTCAGCAACAGCCACCAACGGCAATGGCAAAACTGCAAAACTTTTCAATTTATTGTTAAACTTTCGCACTGAGGCGCACAATTATAAAGTGTCATTTAGTGCTCACCCGTAGCCCGTAGAAGTCGAACCCAAGAGCATCGCATCACCTACCCGAGAAGGCCGCTGACAAGGAATTATGAAGTGCTGGGCGGGGCAGCCGGCAGGACCGACCAACCGCTGACACTTGCGGGCGGCCACTTCCGTCGCCATTCCGACAGGACCTTCGGTGGTTGGTGGGACATTTCGGGCCGGGCTACCATGCGGTGTTGGTCCGGTTGTCACCCACACACAGGGACGACGCTGGGTGATTTACCGAGTGCGACTTCTGTTTGAAGTGGGGCATTCGTTTTACGGCAAAGTGAGTCTAAATCAAGGCTGTCCCTGAATCTCTCACAAAGGTTTTTGCAGTTGAATGCAAAAGGTTTCGCTGGTTGAGAGAAGGAAACCCTTGGAGACGGCTTGATTGAAATGCCTGGTAGGCCAATTGGGGCAACCCGTCTGGTATCTGGTGCCGGCGCTGGCTGTGCTGCACTTAACTTGGCTTAATTAGTTTTTGAAAGTTATGCCAACGCCAGGCGGCGGACACGCCCACTTAATGCTTTTGGCGTTGCTGATGCAGGCCCCACCAAAAATAAGACAAGCTGAAGGGTCTGAAGGGAATCGAGATGCCTCTCTGGCCCGGGGAAAGTTCCGCTTCCGGCGATGCTGTTGCTGCTCCATCATCATCACCAGCAACAGCAGCAGCAACAGCAACAACGGCTGTTGCTGGTTTGCGTTTTTCTTGGCCGCACATATTTTCTTGCCATATTTTCTAGGGATTTTTTTTTTAAGACCAAGTAATTTTCACTCGGTCTGCATTTTTCCCCCTCTCTTATTTAATTATGGAAATTTGGGAAGCTACAAGAAAGAACAAAACAAAAAAAAAACCCACAAAGTCTGCATAAATATTGAGTGTCTACTTATAAACTCGCTGCCCGAGTCGGCTTATTAACCCCAGAAAAAACACGTCTTAACTTTCTCTCTGCCTTTAATAAGAAATTCTCCACACCTCTTTGAAATCCTCGACTAACTGGGCGTGTAGAGAAGAACCGACTGCATTTCGATGCCAATCGATGGAAAACCCAAAACCCAAATTGCCAAAAGCCAAATGCCCGTGTAGGTAACACACACACTCACACATCCACACACACTGGTGTACGCATGTGAACGAGAAACCAAAATGCTTTTATGCCAGACTACACATTCATTTCCAATGAGACTCATTTTGCGGTGCCACACATCAGGCTGGCAGTTGGGCACCTCCTGCCGCCGCCACTGGTTGATTGTCCGTCCGTCTGTTGGTTTTGACTCTTTTACAGCTGGGCGGCCGCAACCACAGGCCAGAAATTAACTTTACTACTGACACCTTGACAATATTTTCAACGACGACGCTGATCCCGTTGGTGGCACTAAATAGGCAACCGCATTTTATAGTCGTCCTGTCGGTGTCCCTGTCAAGTTCTGCGTGTGCTGCATAAGTTTTTGGATTTGGGGTTTGCTGCCCTGGCATTTCGGCTATCGGACTCCATTTCGCTGCTGAGCTTTCAATTTAGATCCCTCCCTCGCCCCCTTCAGTCGGATTTGGGCTGCATCAGCCCCCTGATACGCTGAGTTGGACGAAAGTGTCAGAAACTGTTTGCCAGAGAGGCCGGCGCACGCTGACGTCATGTCAAATGTGGTTAAGAGAGAGAGAAGAAGATTTAATTTGATTCTTCTTTTTTTTGCGCCAGGCAGAGAAATCGAAGAAAATTCGATGCCAAATTGAAATATATATTTTTTATGAATTTCAAGCGGGCCCGGGAAAACTGCATCCGCCCCATAAACGAATTATCTTATCGATGATGTCAAGTGAAAAATTATCTGCATATTCACTTTGCCGCCATGTGGCCAAGGATGGGGATCACTGGCAACAGAGCAAAGGGCGTGGACGTGGGGGCGGGGATGCCGCGACTGGTGACTGCACATATCCTCGCAAGTGGCCATGGCAGCCAAAAGACAGCAGCGCCATGAATCAATGTAATGGGCTGTGAGTGCGAGTTGCAGGTTCCCTGTGTGTGTGCCCCAAGCAAGTCTATGTGTGTGTAAAGTTTCTGATGTTGTGGAAAGCAGTGATTTGTCAATAGTTAAGTTACTCCGAGTACTATGAGTCACGGTGATTTTTTTATCACATTTGATTTTGAACAGGCCAAAATAAATTCATTAATTTCTAAGCCAAAATTTGTGGCTCTTTAAAGTCAAGAATAAAACTCCTTAATTTTATATTTAGAATGGGAAAATATAATATTGAAATATGATTGAAAGAACCGAAAGACTTAGATCAAAATAATTGCAGTACTTTCTTAGCCAAAATATTTAACTTTAGTCACAGGCAAAAACTCTAAAAGATCTTCTTTTATTAAGAAGTTATAGCTTTAATTTATATTAAAAACTGAAAAAAATTATAGCTTCTGAGAGGCTTCAAATCGGTTAGAAATATGTGACAAAGTGACTTAATCACGCCGTGACTTTTTGCTCGTACATAAAAGTCAATGATGAGAATATTCAGGGGCAAGGGGAGAAGTGCACACTCTGCTGGCTTCACTGGCTGCTCATTCATTCAGTGCAATTCATTATGCCAATGCCAGACGCGACTCAGCGAGCAAATTTCATGCGTTTAAAAATTGTTACGCTATAAGTTAACTTTGCAATATAAAAAATATAGCTGAACATTTTCGGATAGTTTGGTAACAACGGCAGCAAACCGAATGACGAGCCCGGCAGCATTTCAGCCCGTTCAGTCGGGCAGATGCATCGAAGTGGCTGCCTTTGCCTCTAGAGGCAAGAAGGTTTCTTGCCAGGATATTTATTTATTTATTTAAGAGGTGCGCTTGTGTGTGAATGTGCAAGGGAGCAGTTATTTTTCACTTTGCAGCATGAAGAATTGATGGCCTGCCTAAATGACTGCAGGCGGCCAAAAGGCAGAAACGAACCAGCCGGCAACATTGCGTATACGTAATTTGTTTGCTGTCCCACTGCCCGTGCACGTCTCTTCTAATATCTAGAGTCGAGTCTCTGTCACAGCTTCAAGCCGAAAACTGCATTCAATGCATATTTGTTGGCCAACAACGAACAGAGAGGGCGGTTCAGTTGACTTGTTCAGCTTTCGTCTGTGGATTTTTTGGCTAGGAAATTTTTGGCACCTGTGACTCTGAAATACCAGCCGAGGGTCGGGTTAAATTAGTTGCCACATAGGTAGTTCAGAATTTGTGTTCATTTTGAGCCAAGCCCAACCCTTGCCTTGTTGCCTTTCTGGTCGAGACTTCATTTTGCCTGCAGCTGCAAATTGGCAATTTATTTCGGTCGATGCGTGTGTGTGTGTGAGGGTGTGCGTGTGTATTTGTGGCATATCAACGTCACCTACTCTTCAGCATTCTGTGGGGGGAGGACCCACACCCGTTTTTGAAGCGGACTTGACGCACATTTTATGGCTTGCCGTTGACAGCTAATTGGAATTTCCTGCACCTGGCCAAATATCAATTGGCTACGATTTGTTAATTTTCTTACTTGTTTACGACCCAATAATCAATACGAAATATTTCTGAGGTTACAAAGCAAAATTAGTCATTCATTTCACAGTCTTTCATTGTTTTCAATCAAATGACAAATGACCAGGCTACCAGCGCAAGTAGCTTAATTAAAGATTTCAATGTTCAATTTTCTGCAAATCAAATGAAAGCTAATTTATGGCAATCGATTTCCAAAACACACAAAGGTTTCTTCCATAAAGATTTATAGACAAAACTCTCCTAATATTCCAAAAAATTGCACACTTTTGTTTTCATTTTTAAAGGCTCCTTATTCTGTTTAAATTTTATAAATAATTTATATCAACGGCTCAGGAAAGAAAAATTTCGAACTGTCCGAAAATAATTTAGTTTCCTTTTTGGAATTTTGAATTACGGATTGCCGGTTGAGTGCAACTAACAACCCAATTAACTGGACTAATCACCCACTCATTTGAGCCTATCGGCCTGCCAATTAAGCAACAGAAATCCCAGCAATCCCGGCCATTAACTTTCGCCCGATATAATACCGCAGCGAGCATTCATTTGAATGGCCGACATGTGCCGGAAATTCCCCCAACCCCGGGCGGAATTTGTTTCCCAGAAAAAATCCCTTCAACAAATCCGCTGGCA
Organism: Lissocephala sabroskyi; assembly: GCA_037075105.1. NCBI lineage: Eukaryota > Metazoa > Arthropoda > Insecta > Diptera > Drosophilidae > Lissocephala > Lissocephala sabroskyi. Next base: position 7,180 of record JBAMCP010000375.1, on the reverse strand, counting down.
ATAATCATAAAAAGATAAAAGTGAACGCGTTCACCGTTTTAATTATGAAACAAAATGCAATACCATCCAGCCAACAAAAGGGAAGGGTGGCGGTGCTTTCATGCGGGCCCCACCGTCGATAAGAACGCACGTGAATGGCCCAAAAACAAAAGTAGATGCCGCGGGGCAAAACGAGACACAAACGTGGCTCATTGGCGGGGTGGCTGGCTCGGCAATTAGGCAACAAAAGAGATTCCAACCAGCTCCCCGCCCGCCCCCAGCATCAGGGGCAATAACTCAGGGCAACACGCGCCGCGACCATTAAAGTGCAGAAAGTTTGATGCTACGCGTAATTTTTATTAATTTTACACATCGACTAAGTGAGTAGAAAGCCAACTTTCTTGGCTAAGCCAACGCTTACAAGCATTTTGGATAAGAGCGAGAAAAAAAAATGGATTACAATAAAAAAGTTTTCGCTGAAGAAAGAACAAAAAAAGGGGAAGAATCAAAAGTCTGCATAAGAAAAAGAAAGCATAATTTTCTTTTACTTTTATGCTACTTAAACGGAAGCTTTTGGGGGGGAGACTGGGGGGTGGCATGCGGCCGGAAGCATCGGGCAATGTCGCCAGCCATTGCCATTGTGGATTTCCGTTTTAATTAGTCGACGGCCGGGCGGCCTCAGCCGGAACGAAAGTCGACGGCTCTGCCTTGCCAGACAATGCCTTGGGCAGTGGAATGGCAAAAGTTGCCATTGCCATTTCCATAACTGTAAAATGTGCGTCCCATTGCGCCGCAAGTACAAGAAACAACCAAAGAAAAACCCAAGCAGGCTGGGGAGGCTGTTCCGCCAAAAGTTCCTTAAGCGTCCAGGCCTCCGAGGCCTTCATGCTTCTTTGGTTTTCGTATCGTTCGCCTGCCTCAGCCGTTGTCTTTTCGGCTTCATCTGCCCGTCACAGCGGCTGTGTGTGAAAGTGTGTGTGGGCAGTGGGAAGTTCAAGTGATGTGCATAATTTAAATGAAAATGTCAACGCGGCTTTCGGCAAGCTCGTTGCAACTTACATACTTCAGTTGGCATTGTTCGGCCAGGCCGGGCCGAGGCAAGGGCAGGACGACCGCTAAGGGATACTTTTTGGTTAGTTTTTGAGTTGAATTTTCATTTTATGATAGTGCGGTGCTCGCAGTTAGCGAATGTAAATTAGTTCGTGGGGCGGGGAAACGGAACTGCCAAGTCCTGATTTCATTTTACAACTTAAAAGGTAAACGGAAGAAACAACGAGGATAGCACGAGCGAGGAAATAAAATAAGCTTCCTTTATAGAGTGTGAAAGAAAATTTAATTTAACAGGCTTACAGGCAATTTTCTTTAATTTAATAGAATTAATTGCAGTCTGTGAATTTAATAATTCTCAAATATTATCAGAAGATCCGCTCGAGAAATGATTGTACTTCGACCGCTTGGCAAGTTATCTAATTTGAATGTAATATCGTCATACAAATCTTAGATTTTATCACCCGTATTACAAAGTTTGATTGAACGACTGCCGTGGGTATTACATAAATCGGCCAATGACCAAGCTAAGTATAAATTATTTGCAGTAATTAATTGCCCAGGGAATATGTTTTAAGGCACGTGAACGGGTTATTTTCTCGACACCGTCTCATTAAGCCAATTCAGAGGCGACAATTACTGTCGGGGAACCCGATCGTTGACGCTGAACCCGGTCAGCTGTTGGCACGCTTAGTGGGTCAAGACAATTATAGCACGCTTATTGAGTCGGCTAATACGCTTTGTAGAAACGTTTATTTAAATGCCGGAAATTCTTTACGAACAGCTAATATATTCAGGTTATAGATACTGAACAGATATCGGACAATTAAAGTGTTATAAAACTCTTAACCCATTCAAAGTTCAGAATTTCTTCTCGCGATGTTGTTTTTATTTTAAATTGCTTAAATGATTTTTTATTAACGGTGGTCAGGAAATATAATAAAGAGTTAATGCAAATTTCAAGAACATATGCATTATTCATATTCAAGGGCGTTGGAAATGAAAAAAGAAGCGAGCAGCGCGGCTTGAATTTCCAGTCAAGAATAATAATTGGCCTGTTCAATAATCGAAGTCGTGTTCAATCAACAAGTTTATACCCTTTAGCCAATTCGCACCGAGTCTACTGACTTTACACCAATAATTTAGAATAAAATCTGGAATATGTAATATTCGAAATATTGAATTGAATTAAATTCAAGAGAAGACCAATTTAAAATCACAAGTATAATAAAAAAAACTTTAAGAAAATATTATCTAAATAAAATTCTTCAGAGTTATTGACAATCTAGAAATCAAAATCAAACTTCATATTGTTCAAATTTGACTCCCAGGATCCTGATAAATCAAAGTACTTTAAAAAGAAACTAGGGTAGTTTAGTGTTCGGTTAGCCAAGGGGGAAGGTGTTGGCTTTAATTGTCACGTGTTATTAATTTATGAAGTTATATAAGAGTGCAAGTGATTTTAATTCCGGGCTCGGGAATGCTCACAAGACCCAATCATCGCGGACGTAACAAAGTGATTGCCGCGATCAATGACTGCCCTTGAGACCTATAAAAAGCGATTGCCAATGAAAGCCAAAGCCAGATTTACATCAAGTTAGCTATCATTCGGTTGGTCAGTTCGTATTCGTCGTCTCCGCTCCTTGTAGCAGTTCCTTAAGTGATTAAGTGATAGTGAAAAATGGTCTCCTTGCAACTATGGATTATTTTATTTGCTGTGGCCTGGATTTATTTCCTGTGGTCACGACGAAAATACTATGCCTTCGCTATGAAGATGCGAGGGCCCCTAGGATATCCCTTGATTGGAGTAGCACTCCGAGTGTTACGCAAAGAGGGTATAAACCGAAATTTACCATCGGATAAATGTTTATAAATTAAAGATTTCAAATATGTGCAGATATCCTGGAGTTCTTTGCCGATTCCTTAAAGAAATACGGACCCAGCACAAGTGCTTGGCTGGGACCAATGCCATTCTTAGTAACGGCGGAGCCAGCAATCATCCAGGATATTATGACATCACCCCATTGTGTCAATAAGGGACTTCTTTATAAGGCTGTCGATGACTGCATCGGCATAGGCCTTTTTAGTATGGGAGGTAAAATATTCCATTCCATTTCGTTTCTAATGATATTAAATTTGATTCCCGATTTCCTCAAAAGATCCTGGTTGGAGTGTGCACCGAAAATTATTAAATCCCGCGTTTGGGCCAAAAGTTCTGCTCAGTTTTGTCCCCACTTTCAATAAAGAGTCAAACGCGCTTTTAAAGTCTATGGATCAACTCGTGAATAACGGTGCAACGGATCTTACCATGATGCTGCAAGATCTAACTCTTAAAATTGCCCTTCGTAAGCAGAGAAAACCAATCACAAGTTTTTAAGTCTAATTCAAATTTTAATCTTAGAAACCACGATGGGCTGCAAGTCAATAAACTCTCTGGACTATAAAGGAGACAATTTACTCAAGAGTTATCATTGGTATGTAAATATAATGCGATAGAATTTAGATGAAAAACGAACTATTCCACTTTTTAGTATCCTGGAAATTGGGACAAAAATTTGTTTTTCCCCTTGGCTAATGAACAAGCAAATTCGTCAATTATGTGGAGAGGACAAGCATTTCTCAAAAGCAACAACAGATGTGAAAGAATTTATAAGAAAGGTAAATAAGTCAAACCTAAATCTTTTTTAATAAATCGCGAATTGCAATTCTTTTCAGATTATAAAAATGAGACTAGATGATACAGACAATAACAATGTCGACCAGCCCGCCGATCCGAAAGAGAAGAACATATTTTTGAACCGCGCAACGGACTTAATGAAAAAAGGTGTCTTCAACTCTCAGAACGTTGAAGATGAGTCCAACGTGATTGTCTTTGGGGCTTTCGAAACCACAGCCAACACCGTCACCTACACTCTTATGATGTTGGCCATGTTTCCTGAGTATCAGGAAAAGGCATTCGAGGAAATGAAATCCATTTTTCCCGATTCCAACCAAATAGATGAAGTCTCCTATGCAGACACCCAACAGATGGTCTATCTGGATCTCGTGCTCAACGAGACGATGCGGATTATGGCTCCGGTTCCAGTGGTATTGCGGCAATCGGGGGCACCCGTTCAGCTCTCCAATGGAGTTGTATTACCCAAAGGAGTGCAGATTGCAATCGATATATTCCATTTGCATCGCAGCAAAGAAATCTGGGGCCCTGAAGCCGAAATGTTCAACCCCGAAAACTTTCTGCCTTCCAATTTGGAAAACAAACATTCCTACGCCTTCATTCCATTCACAAAGGGAATTCGCAACTGCATAGGTATGTGAATTTCACAAGTTCTTAGGTATTTATAATAATTATGGGTTTTCTTTAAAGGATGGAGATATGGCCTGATGTCGGCGAAGATAACGCTGGCCAAGTTAATTCGGACTTACAAATTCAAGACAAGTTTTAAGTTCGAGGACTTGGAATTTCTGGAGGATATCACAATGAAACTGAAAACAATGCCAAAAATAGAGCTAGAAAGAAGAATTTAATATTACGATTGTTCATTTATTATTAACCAATTAAAAAACAACAATCGAGCCCGCTCGACTGTTGAAATCATGTAATTTTATACATAAAATTAAATCCATTTTGCGATATTTTAAAATATTCATTGCATTGTATTTATATTTTTTTATTTATATATAATAATGTTAGAGTTCGTATGGAAAATATAGCCACGATCAGTGGTTGCCCTAAATATCTATAAAACCGACTGTAATTTAAAGCCGAAGTCGGATTTTAAGTTGTGGCGCAGGGAGGGCACAGAAGGACATATAATTAACAATAAGTTAGGCACTTAATCATTTCCAATGAGTTTGAATATCCTACGATAAGAAGTGTTTGATTTTATTTGAGACGATAGCGGTGCTGTTCGATCTCAGCCCGCTAAACAAGCCCTCGGCCATTGGGCTGCGGTCAATTATTAATACATCCTAAGCCAATTCCGGTGTCTTTAGGAGACAAAACGTCGATTTCTCTTTCTAGAGCGCCGAGCCAGTCGAAACCCCTTGCTTCGAGAGATGTACTAAGAATTCTTGAAAGAGAAACCTGCCAGTTGATCGTTTATTCCGTACAGCGAGCTGCTGTCTCGCAGCTCACCCTAACCCATTGGCAAATCAACTCGCCGACCCTATACCCCTTTGACGTCTGAAGAGAACACATCCCCCAGCGACCTGCCAACCCGAAAATTATTGTAATATCCCCTGTAAATATTGAACATATCTTATGTGAATATTTGTATATAATTTTAGCCTTAGGGAGTCTGTGGATTCCACCAAAACATTATATTACTCCACGTTAGGATAAGCTCAATCATATTGAACGGTTCCTACCGAATAAAATGAATTGAATTGAAAAACTAGATCGCTTATTAGCCGCAAGACCTTTTCTGGTTTGTGGGGTCGACTTTTGAGGCCCGATTAATGTCTCCCAGACGATAATACTATATATTCAGACATCGCGACGAAGGGGACCTTAGGAGCAGCAGGAGGAACTCGAAGCCCTCGCAGCTGGAAAGTCCACCGTCAAAACCACCAAGACCCTGATCGTCAAACAAGTGGGAGACGCGACATTAACGGAGAGCGAGACGAGAGGCTACCTGGTCGAGGCCGAAGCCCAACTAGTCACCCCGCTCACCTCCTATTCCAACAACGGCAAGGCCCGCACTCCCAGCCAACTCCTAGTCGACCGACTGGTGAAGTGTGGAGAGCCTGAGAGAGCCATCACCAGCGGAACATTTTCGCAACGGTGGCTGTTGTGTTCCGCACTTAAAACGCTCCAAAACAAAGTGGAGAAACGGCAAACCCAATCGAGCGGACAGCTGGTGGTGGTCCACGAGAAAACCAACGTGAGAACCAACCGAGGCGACATCAAACGGCCCAGCCACAAAACAGCCGGATTGCCAATCGATTGGAGAAGAAGGAAGATAGAAGGCAACTTGTTCAAAGTGGCCGGAGTGTTGGATCGAGAGTAGAACTTAAGCAGCAGATTAAGTTAGTTTAAGTGAATTTAGAAACAATGGAATAGAACAAGTCGGCAGTGGAGATCTCTGCGAAGTGCCTTCCTCCAAAAATAAAATTCAGTAACATTTGAGACTTCGCCGTGTTTAGTTCGAAACAGAAATTTTAGTGACCACACTTCTCGCAGTCTAAGACAAATTAATAATTCGTAGATTTTTTATTGTGATTCTAATTCCGCACATGGGAATGCTCACGAGACCGAAACGTTGCAGACGTCACAAAGTGATTTCCGCGATCAATGGCTACCTATAAAAAGTGATTGCCATTGAAAGCCAAAGCCAGAAATAAATCAACTCAGTCCATTTACTACGAATCTAAATTTATAATGCATTTAGATTGTTATAAATGGGTTAAACGGGACTCGTATTTACCAATGAATAGTCAGGGACTCAAAGCAGTGACACAAATAAAACTTGGATATTGTGCAGAAGAGGTTGACCCTGAGGATATGATGCGATGTGCCATGGAAGAGCCTCAACGAATGGTAGGGTATTGTGGGTCTGATGCGGTTGCAACATACTATTTATATTTGCGATACGTTCATCAACATATATTTTCTATTGGATCACTAGTACCGTTACCAACTGTCCAGATTTTATGTAAATGGTCAGGAACGATATGCGAGGCTCTATTGATTGGTGAGGCACGACAATATAGTATAGTAGTTCCTCCTATACAACGTGAGTTAAGTATTGAATATCACGAGGGACGTGTTGTGGAGACGAAGACGTACGTTGGTGGTCACGTAGAGTCGCTCCGAGCGGGAATATTTCGTTCGGATTTTGAACAAGATTTTAATATAAACAATGAAACGATTGACATGATTATTGATAACCTTAACACAATTTTAGGAATTGAAGAGGAACAAACCAATAACACATCTGTTGATACAACTTGGATAATTGATATGCTTGAAAAGTTAAAGAGAATGAATCGTGGTTATGGGAGTATTTGGCATCTTGATGTGGGAGCAATGTATCCAAATATAATCATTACGAACCGAATGCAGCCAATTTCAGTAGTAGATGAGGAAAGATGCATTCATTGCGACTACAATGACGAGCGTAATAACTGTAAACGAGTGATGACTTGGACATCC
>JBAMCP010000374.1:0-57766 GCA_037075105.1 Lissocephala sabroskyi | reverse complement strand
CGTGCCCTCAAGAGTCATCCGTCGGTGAGTTATTGGCATTTCTCCCCGTAGATGTTGCGGTTCATGTTGCGGTTTTTATATACTCTTTCCAAAGAGGGTGTATTGGTTTTGGAGAAAACGAATCAAAGGAGATAAGACAAAGCAGCAACAAGGACAGATTTTTAGAATTCTCTGCGTTTGCTCATCTGTCCAACTTAAGATGTATTTGTTTTGGAGATATAAAATCAAGGAATATTTCTAGATATCTGTACTCCATTTGTCCATCTGTCCAGCTATAGACACTGGTCAAATGGACACCAGACACTTAACAAAGCATTCAAAAGTAAAGATTTGTGGATTTTTGTGCGTCTGCCCATCTATCCAACTCTATAAATATTCGTTTTGTGGATATAAAATCAAGGGATAGACAATAAAGCAAGAATTAGAATATATTTGTAGATTTCTGTGCATTTGCCCATCTGCCCAACTATATTTGGATTGGTTTTAGAGATATAAAATCAAAAGAAACGAGACAAAGCATTCACTAGTAAAGATTTCTAGATTTCGGTGCGTCTGCCCAACTGTCTCCTTCTATCTGTTTAACTGTCTGTCCTTTAGCTTGACTGTCAGTCTGCTCATTTGTCTATTTGCTCTTGCATTTTGTTTATACTTGTATAATCATCTGTCCATCTGCCCGACTGTCCGTTTACTGCCTATTAATTAGACTCCCTCTCTTTCAGTCTTTCCAAGTGTCCGTCTGTTCTTCGTTTATCCGCCTTTTAGAGTGCCTATGATCTCTTGAAAAAAGGTCTCACCAAATCTCCCAATATCAGAAGAACCTTTGGTAGAATTTTCTCCCCCTGGTACACTTCCCTTTTGAGCGGTTTATGACTCTCTTTTCTAGAGTGTTTTGCGTTCGGCGAACGCCCGTCTTGTCGATGTTGTTGTGGTTGTTGCCGTGGGAGGTGTGATGACGCCCGGGGACAATCAGCACAATGGTGCTCACCTTTCGGGCAGCCGTGAAGCAGTGAGCAGTCGGCCGTGATGTATGCGAATGTCAAAGGTCACAGAGTTTTGCCGGTTTGGCCAATTTCCGGCCAGCCAATGGGTTTCCCCGACCCACTCAATTGGCAGGCCATTAAAATTCCAAGGAAAATTAGCCAAACGAGCCGGGCCAGTTCAGTCAGAATTCGGCATGCAAATTACCCCAGCTCTGGGCATATGGAGAGCCCCAGGAATAATCCTTATGTGCGGGCAGACGGCATGCCCCTCGGTTGGCCAAACAGCGAATTTGTGTAACGAACATCGATTGCATTTCAATTGGCCCCCCGATGCCCACGTGGAACGTGCCATTGCCGCTGTTTGGCCATAATTACTATGCAGCCTGCAAGACCTGAGCCCCCCAGACACACGGCTCCGAGGTCACACGAAATTAACATTCGAGACCGGCACGTACGCCCCCTGGACGGACAGTGGGTGGGCTGCGCTGGGCCTGAAGAGCTGTTGACAGTTTGAGCTGAATTGTGACAGGCGTCAAATTAATTTTCTTGGCCTTTGTCATTTCCCTTTTTTCAGGTTCACACGGCCGTGCAGCAGCCCGGCTTCAAGCGCGTCAAGCGTGGCCTGCGTCCGGCTGTCCCCGAGAAAGACGGCGGCCTCTACAATGCCGCCCCCAGTCGGGAGCCCACGGATCCCTACTTTCCCATGCAATGGTATCTGAAGAACACCGGCCAAAACGGCGGCAAGGTTCGCCTCGATTTGAATGTTCAGGCCGCCTGGGATCAGGGCATAACCGGCAAGAATGTGACAACGGCCATAATGGACGACGGTGCGTGTGTGTGTGTAAAAAAACAATTAAATTTTTTAATGGTTTTCCCTTTTGCCGCCAGGCGTGGACTACATGCATCCCGACTTGAGATTCAATTACGTGAGTACAAGGACCTTGTTTGCTTTTCATTAAATTTGGTTGGCTGCGCTTCGTATGAGCATTTTCCATTTCATTTGCCCTCTAAACGTTTCGCGGGAAAACGCATACACAGATTTCTGATTGAATTTAATTTTGTTTGCCCACAGAATGCCGAGGCCAGCTACGATTTCAGCAGCAACGATCCCTTCCCCTATCCGCGCTACACCGACGACTGGTTCAACAGGTAAGCCCCCAGGATGTGCTTGAGCTGGGCTCGGCATTAGGCTCATTACGGCCCACGTATAAGCCAAAGCCGTTAAACAGCTTGGAACGGAAGTTAACCGGCAACTTTTGCGTTTGCTTGCAGCCACGGGACTCGGTGTGCCGGGGAAGTGGCGGCCGCCCGGGATAATGGAGTCTGCGGCGTTGGCGTTGCCTATGACAGCAAAATCGCTGGTGAGTTAGGCATTCAAATGCCAGAAGTGAGGGCGGCAATTTGCGGTGTGTATTTAGTGCGGTTTTATGATTTCCACTGTAAGTGACCGACCGGCGGACGACGACCTGCAGGGCTGGCATAAATCTGGCCATGTTATCTGTCAGCTTTATGGGCCCGCAGGGAAGAGTCGATAAACTGCACATATTCGTGGGCTTTCAACGCGGTCGTTGGAGTGATTCAGTGCAGTTGTTTTACGATTTCCCATAAACCGTCAAGTAAAAGTGAATGGAAGTGGTTTGCCGGGGCGGGGGAGGGGCTATTGATTTATAATTTCCGCCATTTAGATTAATGTGTGCTTATCGACACTCCGCAGGCATACGCATGCTGGATCAGCCGTATATGACAGACCTAATCGAAGCCAACTCGATGGGCCACGAGCCGCACAAAATTCACATTTACAGCGCCTCCTGGGGCCCCACGGACGACGGCAAGACGGTCGACGGGCCCCGCAATGCCACCATGCGCGCCATTGTCCAGGGTGTGAATGAGGTAAGCTTTCCATCAGGGCCCCTCCCCGAAGATCCTTTTAATTTGTTGCTTGACCGCCCGCAGGGTCGCAACGGGCTGGGCAACATTTACGTGTGGGCCTCCGGCGACGGCGGCGAAGAGGACGATTGCAATTGTGATGGCTACGCGGCCTCCATGTGGACGATTTCCATTAACAGTGCCATTAACGACGGCCAGAATGCCCACTACGACGAGAGCTGTAGCTCCACGCTGGCTTCGACATTCAGCAACGGGGCCAAGGATCCCAATACGGGCGTTGCCACCACCGATTTGTATGGCAAATGCACGACCACCCATTCCGGCACCAGTGCCGCTGCCCCCGAGGCAGCTGGCGTCTTTGCCCTGGCCTTGGAGGCAAAGTAAGTCAGCTGAACGACCGGCTGATGTCCTGATTCCATTATGAATTTATGTTAATCCTCTTGCAGCCCTCAGCTGACTTGGCGCGACATCCAGCATCTCACGGTGCTGACATCGAAACGCAATTCCCTTTTCGACGCCAAGAACCGCTTCTACTGGACCATGAACGGTGTGGGGCTGGAGTTCAACCACCTCTTCGGCTTCGGTGTGCTCGATGCCGGGGCCATGGTCACCCTATCCAAGCAGTGGCACTCGGTTCCAGCCCGTTACCACTGCGAGGCGGGCGAGATTATGCAGCCAAAGTGAGTTAACCAGTCCTCGATTTTTGTTCAGGAAGTTGAAGATTTTTTGTGGCTTTTAGCGCCATTGGCACGGGTCGCTCGTTGTACTTGGAGATCCGCACGGATGCCTGCAAGGGCACCGACACGGAGGTCAACTATTTGGAGCATGTCCAGGCGGTGATCACAGCCAATGCCTCCCGGCGCGGCGACCTGGAGTTGTTCCTCACCTCGCCCATGGGCACCAGGTAAGCTTACCTAAAATCTTCCAGAAAAGCCCACTGAGGTTTGTAAACTCAGGTCCATGATTCTGTCGCGGCGGGCCAACGACGATGACCACAGGGACGGCTTCACCAAGTGGCCCTTCATGACCACCCACTCCTGGGGCGAGTATCCCCAAGGCACCTGGAAGTTGGAGGTAAGCCGCTCAGCTGCCTTTTCGAACGCTGGCTCATTTTCTCTCTTTCTTTTTCCAGGCCCGCTTCAATTCACCACAGCAACGCCAAGGGTTCCTGTTGGAGTGGTCGCTGGTCCTGCATGGCACCAAGGAGGCGCCTTACCGCACCCTGTCGCCGGCCTCCCCGCACTCCAAGCTGGCCATCGTGAAGAAGGCGCACGAGGACAAGAAAATGTAAAGCGGGGCACTGGGAGTTTATCACCCAGGCGAAGGCTTGGGGGACTTGGGGAACTTCTAGATTCTTTTCTCATTTCTTGCAAGGCTTTCTCTACTTCCAACTTCCAAACGCACACTTCGACTTAGCCGTAGATCTAACCGCACCATTGGGAGCTTAAATAGAACAGCAACTCATCCGCAAGGTAGCAGTCGAACGACAGAGAGAAACGACAACAAAACAAAACCCCAAACGAACTTTCATTTTAAATGAGCCGGTGTAAATGTATTATACCTACACACACACACACACACACATACACATATATATACTGTGTCCTATGCTGTTAGATTCTTCAAAATGTCTAGTATAAAATACCAGAGAACGAGAGTCCTAGCAATGTTTCAGCGGAAAACATTGATTAGAACATTTAGCACACTGACTTATATGAAGCTATTCCGTGGGCCGATAATCCTACCCAAACATACCTAACATACATATATTTATATATATAAATGACTAACCGTAAATTATATCTTAGCACACTGACATATAAATTATGAAATTATCGAGAAAATATCGAGAGATCGACAGAGGCAGGTAAATTGAGTTTGCTGCTTAACAGCCGATTCAGTTGCAAAGTCTTTAAGTTTTTTTCGTTATAATTGATTTTGAGATTCGAATGTATGAGATGCCTTTACGAGTTCACCATATACCATATAAAGATGCCTAATAATAGAGGATTTTCAGTTTCTTTCGGGGGCCAAGAGAATAATATTGCGAGTTATATAAAAAATGCGTACACAAAATGTTGATAGCGAGAGCGAATTGAGGACGATGACAACAAGAACAACAAATTGTTTTATTGATTAATGGAATTGTTGCATTGTTAAAGTTTAAAAACGACGACGAATAACGCGAAGACCGTGGAGTGAAGTGCAAAAAGATCCAACAAAATATACAACCAAAAATTATATATATACATATAAATATAAATGTGTAAAATTATCCAGTGGCATACCAGGTCATGCAAAAATATATATACATATAGATCTATATATATACACACACACACACGCATACAAATATTGAATGAATAAAATAATAAAACGCGGGAATTGTCACAGACCGATCCTAACCCATCCCGAAACCGGGGCAGTCCGTCTACGTGCAGGCCAATGAATGTAATTGAATGATATTTTGTTTTGAGAGACAAATATCCAGAAACCCATATATATATATACACGATAAATATACAGCACGAATTTTGAGCATATAATTTAATCCCAGTCACGTTTCGGCGTTTAACACTCTTTGGTTTTCCGTTACCCGCATGATTTCCAAGCAGATGATTTCATTTTGTAAATAAAAATTCAAGAAACTGTGGTCAACTCTGCCGGAGTTTTAATGGGGGACTAAGGAACGGTAAAGAACTTTGTAAAAATCAAAGGGAATGGGATTCTAGAGATTCCGAAAGGTCTCCTAAAACACATAGAACTAAATTGTCGAATTAATAGACAAGGGATTCCTAAAACTACAAAGACCCATTAAAAACTTAGATATTTGTGAAGGGGTTTATGAGATCAAGAAAAATGGAATATAAATTTCTTCTAGAGAGCTTTTCTCGAATCATTTTTCCTGCGGTTTTTTGTTGAAAAATATTTCTTCATTCAGAAAAAGAAATGGAATTCAATTCACAAGCTAATAGGCGACTAACTATTCTAATTCCTGTGGGGGAACTAACAGAGACATTTTGCATCATGTTTCGTATTTCTATATAAAAGATTCCCTCAGACTTGGAGAAAATTTAAATCCACCAACGCTTCGAGCAGCTGATTGCTCTCCAAAGACAAAAGCTTCCTTTTCCAAGCTCCCCATGGTTTCGCACCCTCTCTACAAAAAGCACTCAACTTAAGCTCAACATGGCGGCGGGTCAAAGTTGAGAGACGCTCGCTCAGCAAGCTGCTTGGGTTGGGAGTGAAGTAAGGCAATCGGGAAGTTGTTTGTTTATTCGTTTGGTTTTTTCGGTGTTGCTAACAAAGCCGAAAATGACCGCTGCGCTGTGGACTTTAAGATATAAACGAATGTTTGTTTTGTATTTCCGACGCCAATTAATTATGCGCCAATGTTTTTTCCACCGACAAACACACACACGAATCGACTCGCTCTCACAAATTATAATTAATGAAAGGCAATTAATATGCCGCAATGGGCATATGATACGCACAAGACACGATTACCAAACTAGCCGAGCGTGGGGAGTCGGGGCCAGCGGCCGGAAGGACTTTTCATTGCCGATACTAATTGCTTTGGCGGAAGGCGATTTTGGCAGGTTGCTTTCCGTCCGTGGGGCTGGAATTTTGGGCTGAAAAAATTTATTAACTAGAAAACAAGCAACAAGCCGAATAGGCGTGGCAGGAAGTTGGCAAACATGCGTCGCCCCCCAACGCAACGGCAGTCGTGAGGCAAATGAAATTCAAGCCAAAAGGCGGAGGAGCGTCGACGTTGACGTCTCCTGTTTTGGGCCTCCATAAATCATCCGGCTGCGGGCGGTATGATAAATTGTCATACTAATTGTTTTCTGGCGGCCAGGACAGCGGCGGTTTCGGGCTTCCGTGTTGGCCTTTAAAGCGGCCGGCCGAGCGGCGAAATGGCGATTTCGGGGCTGGCCCCGTGTCAGGTTTTTTGGCTTGTCATTCGCCTTCGGTTTTTGCATAATTGTCAAATTTGCTTTGCAAAATTAAAAAGTTGCCGAAAGTTGTTGACGCAATTTCCAACGCCAGCCCATCGAATGCCCTTTTAAAAGGCAATCCCAGGCTCATCAATCATAATTAGCCGTCCGAAGGATTCTCGCCGCCCACGCCACATGGCGTATGAGCAATTAAAATTCGAGCCCACCCGGTAAACTGCCAATTGTTGATGGATAGACGACAACAACGAGCTCTCCAGTTACAGTTGGGTGGGCCGGCCAATATGCAAATAAGTTACGCCCCCCAAAAAACAAGTTTTGATTTATGACACGCTGATAGTGACAACCCGGCCAGCGCCAGAGAGTCTGACCTGCAACAGGTTTGCCACCGGTTTCGGCTGTCCCACTGACTGTGGATTTCTTTCTCTCGGTCGCGTGTGTTGCCGACCGCTTCATTAAAATTTCCATCGAAAGCCGTTGACCCACCGAACGACCGGCTTTGTCGGCTGCACTTGACAAGCACGAAGAAGTTCTGACGGTCTGGCCCTTTGGGATTGATTAAGTTAATGGCCGGCCGGGATTTGATCAGCTCAGCGATCTGCCGTTGTCATGATTTATGGCCGCTCGCATGGTGCTTTCAACAATTTTAATTAACATGGCCAACCATGGCCGTCAATTACTCCGACCCGCGACCAGGCCGGCCGTGGCTACAAAATAAATCTCATCATCCTGGGCGGTTGGGGGAGGGGGGCTGTGTTGATGTTTTTCCTTTAGTCTTGTTTGCTTTTTGTCTAAAAAAGATAAACAGTAAACAGAAAACCGAGTAGACGCCCACAACAAGACAATTTGGCAACGTCACCCAGGGCCATTTTATTTACCTTTCGGCCACGCCCCCCGCCCCGACCAGCTACCCGGCAAACTGTCATAGAGACGTCAATGGCCAGGGACTGCGGTTGTCCTGGCCAACCAGTCCTCCACCAGAATTGAATAATGTCAGCCTCCTGGCCATGGCCCCTGAGGCGGAGGCAATGATTAAATTTAATATGCCGAGTCGGCCGGGCCCTGGATTTAATTTTCCTTTAACAAATTATGCATATTTATAAATGGAAAGCGGTGGAAGCCGGAGGGGCTGGCTACCAACCAGGACAACAATCCCGGCTGATCTATGGCCGCTCGTTAGACGCATAAATTGGGCATTGTTAGGTTGACCAAAACGCCGGCAGTTTTGCTGGCCTGGGCGAATGATAAAATTGTTTTCTTATTCGAGGCCATAAATCTGATCACCTACGTGGCCGCCAACAAGCACTCACCTCTGACCTATGGCCCCTGCCCCAGCCCCTGCTCCTCCCGCCACTCGTTGGGTTTATGATGGATTCCAATTGACTGCCTCATTGTCAATTAGACCGCCAGGCCGGCCTGGATAAATGCCCAACAATCCCCGACAATTACCCGCCCTCGCCATGAATCTCGGCTCTTGTCTCTGAATTATTATTTATGCATCAACATGTCTCTTGTCGTGTGTGTGTGTGTGTGTGTGTGAGTGTCTCTAAGGAGCCATTGTCGGTTAATTTGCTGGGCATTTGTAGTTGCCACGCCTGTCAACACATACGGCCCAAGATTAGGAGCCGCCTCTTGCGTTGGCCATCAATTAGTTGGACTGGCGAAATGGCAACTGGAAATGCAAAAAGCATTTCGCTGGCCCGCTTCGCTTCATTAATTAATTATGCATGTTTCGCGGAGCTTAGGCCACCGATTTGCCGGCCATCTGATCGACTGTCGGCGACCCTCGCGGCGCTTACATAAACCGAGCAACGCCCAGAGGAGCCGCGCGTCCCGCGGCGATTGCAGCATTCCCAGCTGAAATTCGAAGCGGCGCGTGGGGCCAACGATTGAAGCTTTATAAGTCGAAGGGTCAGCCGGCCAAGCCGCCAGTCTCTTGCAGTCGAGCGTCTTTGGAGTTCAGTCGAAATTGCTTGTCTAGGATGCGTGGATTTCTCGTAAGTAATTGAGAACTCAGTTCTCATTAGAGGCCCGACTAATTGGTCTGGGCTTCTTGGCAGGTGCTTTGGCTGGTTGCCGCAGCAACCGCAAATAAATTGGGATACGATTACCCAGCGAGTGGATTCGATGCTGCAGTTGCAGGCATTGCCCGAGGACGCGGCGCCTTTGCCCGCCGGTCAACGGCTTTCAATGTACGCGACGACCGATTTGCTGGACTCATTGATGCCGAGGCGACAGGCTTCAGCTCCACAGGACACCAGCCCCAGCCTCTCCCAACCAGTGAAGTAGCTGCCACCGACCCAGCCGTCAACGTAGCCTCGCCTGATGAATTTAGCAAGGAATTCTTCAGCTACTCGGCTCCCGAGGAGGAGTTTGTGGACCAGGAGGCCACGGACCGCATAGCCACCATGCTCAAGCGCAACCTGCGCGTCCTCTTCATCAAGTCCCCCGAGAACCAGGGCCTCACCAATGCCGCCCTGCAGCTGGCCAAGCAGGCCAGCGAGCAGCGCACGGCCATCTACGTCCTAACCAAGCAGGCCGACGTGGCCCAGCTGGCCCAGCGCCTCCAGCAGAGCACCAGCGGCGAGCAGCAGCTCCAGCGCAAGCCCGAGGTGCACTTCGTCAAGTACAGGACCCCCGAGGAGGCTGTGCGGGCCCAGAAGCTCATCCAAGAGCAGTTCGAGGCTCTCGGCGGCTCATCGCGCAGCTCCGACGAGGGCCTGGCCCCGGTGCTCGACTTCACCTCGCCAGACAAATACCTGCCGCCCTCCCAGGCTGCCAGGAGGTAGTCCTGGATGGCAGCTCTAGGTTTAATAGTAGTTGTAGTTTTTAGTTTAGCCTTCCTCTATTTAGTTGATAAATGATGCCGGAATGAGGCGGAGTTGGCTTTTGTGCCTTCGGTTTTTCGCCCGCAAGTCAATTTCAGTGGAAAGTTTCATTTCGCGGGTTTCGCTGGCTGCCGGCTTAGCCGGTCCGTGCGGCTTCTCAGCCGGATTAAAACGCCTCCGCCGACCCGGCACTTTGCGCGATGAAACTTTAATTTAAATTGCCTCGCATTTTGCTGTTCGCTCTTTAAATTTTTCCTTGGTTTTCTTTGGGTTTCCGCTCGGCAAAAACATATTGAAACCTGGCGGTCCTTTGCCTCAGTTGTCGTCGCTTTTCCTCGCAATCAACTGCACGGAGTGCCTGTCCCTGGGCTGGGCTGATTTCTATCTCGCATGTCCCTGTCATATTTCATATTTTATGGCCCCGCAGGCTGGCGAGCAGTCGAGCTGGGCCCGCCAGTCGACCGGGCAGGCGCCTCGCCGTCTTCATGAATAATTTAATAAGGCAAATCATATCATAATTTTGAATATTGAAAACAATTTACAGTTTCTCATGTTAATGGTCCTGCGGCCGAATTGATAAAATGCGTACAGTCATTTAAAGGTAATTAGGCCCGAAAAACCACCCACATCGCCTGCCTCGTTTGATTTGCATTTTCGTTAGATGAAATCGAACAAAAACAAAAAGCAAGACTCATTCGCCGGGGAAAATTTGACGAGGATTACAATTGAAAATGGAGGGGAGGATTTAGGCCTTGAGAATATCTGTCTGATGTTTTTGAGAAAATCTATCTTCCCTTCTTCAAATCGAACCTTCATTGGTTTCTCTTCAAGTCCGAGTCTTTGTCTATTTTAGATTCTGCTGAGTTGTCTTTGGAGCTGCCAATCAGGCTGCCAGAAGAGCCTCTCTCGGCTCGGTATTTTTAGACGTCTGTTTTCCCGCCCGCTTTCCATTGAAAGCGCCTGTTGTTTTATGTGTTTCATTGTCGGCACAAACACGGCGGAGGTGTAAATGGCAAGCAGCAGTGGCAGCCACCGCCGCCTGTTTAGGTAAACGGATTCAATTTCAATTTGTGTGGAGGCGGCTGCCGGGCGGGGCCATTACAATTATGCTGGCGGGTGCGGCACACGCATGGCCAGGCGGAAGGCAAGGAAGGTGCAATTCACTGGCACAAAGTAAAATAAAAGTAAATCATGAAAATAAAATGAAATGCGTGGGTGGTTGGGCGGTTATAAAATGAAGTGCCAGCAAAATGGCGGCCATAACAGCAGGCAGCTGAGTGGTTGGGACTGCGACTTGGACGGTTCGCCATTCAATTAAGCAATCAAAAAGTCCGAGCAGCTTTTAAGCAACTATCGAAGTTTAAAGCCGGCGAGGGCGTGGAGTTTTCATCGATTTTCTTTAATTATTTTAGCACACGTGTGTGGCCAGCGAGCTGCGCTCAAAATGAAATGAAATTTTTCGTGCGCTCGGAAAAACACACTCGCCTGATTGAATTAGAAAACCGGGGAACCGATCCAACCGAAGACCCCACCACGAATGCAAAAATGTGAGAAAATCTTCCTTAAAGTCGCAGGATGAGGCGGCACGCCAAAAGTCAACGCCAGCTTGCGTGTTGTCGTGTCTTGGCCGGGTTATTAAAGCCGCTCGCTGTCACTGCCTTTGTCGTTAATGTGGCAACACACACGCCCACACACACGCAGCACAAGGGCGAGAAAAAGCAGGGCCAAAGGCGAAAAGCAAAATGAAAGCGGAATTAGCCTGGCCGGCCAACCCAATCAGCTTGGGTTGGGTTGCCAATGGCTTATCATTCACAGGACAAAAGTACCGAAAAACTTTACCAATCGGCAGATTTTCCGGGAACTCCAAGGCGATCGAAGGGTCAATTCGCGCCTGAGACGGGCAAGGTTTCCAAGAATGATGAATGATTTTTGCAGTAGATTAAACTTAAAAATTTAAAGAGATTTCTTTCTTGGAAGTTGAATGATTTGGCCGATCGTCTTGGCCAATTGTCCCGTCGGCCGTGCTTTTGTCATCTCGCAGCCAATTAAGCCACCTGAAAGGGACCCACAGCAAAATGCCAAACTGTAAGCGAATCAAAATCGATAGCCGGCTCTCAGCACACCCACAACCGCCCCAACCCACACCCCGTGGCTTCTCTTTTGTTCGGGGAGTTCGAGCATCGATTGCTGTTGGTTTTGTTTCGTTTTTTTTCCTGGTGCCAAATTCAATGGTATTGTTTTTGTTGCCCCGGCCCCGCTCGGTGTTCTTTAAGCCAATATCCTTATGCGATTCGCTTGTATGGGAAGTGCTTTTATGGGCGGCAGAATCTACGCCGCAGCTGTGTCATTATCCGTTTTATTTAGAAGGCGCAAATTGATTTGGAAAGGTGATTGTTTTGGCAGTGCGACCGACCCTACGATTCCTATAAATGTCCCGACTGTCGCTAATCAATGACAGCTTATGAAAAATGCATAGACCGCCGAGCATTTGCCTGATTGAGGTGGGAGTGAGGTGGCGTCTGGGTCAACCACAATCAGGTAATTATTATCATATTTGTATTATGGCCGGCAAATCGATGCAAATCGAGGCGAGTCAATCACAAATCGTGCATTGAATGGAATCGAATTCAAGCGTTGAATGCAAACAAATCGACGTCTCGGTCGGCTTGGGCCGCCCACATAAGGGCGCCTTATTATGTTGGCCTAATTTGCTCTACGACCACTTGACTGCCATCGACAGACGGTCGCCGCAATTTCCAAATCCCCGCCGTCCTGCGTCGGCCAACAATGCAATGCAAATGGGGGTGTGGGGGCGGCGGCCACGAAAGGCAGCACAAAACGGAAATGAAACTTATTAAAAGATACGAATCTAATCGATTTTCGTCCTTTAAGGACACTCCAAAAGCCTGACTCTGTCCAAGGATTTCGCCCAGCCAATTGCCTGTGACAGCCAAAAGTTCGAAACGGCCGCCTCTGCCTGCTGCTCCCCTTCAATTTCTGTTGCCGAGGACATCGAGTTCAGAATTTTTATTCCCGTTTTATTAAATTTTGACGCCCATTACCTAAGTAGGAAATAACTCATCGTCCGTTTGCCTTAAGTGCGCCGCGTACGTGACATGCAAAGACGACGCGTGGCCCGGCTTAGCTTTGCGTGGCCTGGGGTGGCTGGCTGGTTGGTTTCTGGCCATCAGACAAATGCGATTTCAAGTAATTTGAATATCGAATTGATTGTGTGCACTTACCGGCACTCAATCCTCCAAGGCACTCCACCCGCCCGCCTCACATGAGGGAGTCACGTTTGCCCGTTGGCAGCCTCGATTGTCTGGGCTGACCGAATGGTTAACGCCTTGGAAGACGGCCATTGGACGTTACGTTGCGTTATTGAAATCGTTGGACCAGTAAAAGTATCTGAGTGCACTCAAGCGGCCACACACACACCCCCGCCCGCCACCCGCCGCGTTTGCCACTTGCCCTAGAAAACTGCAGATGCGACCTCGGCCGGGGCAGCTGTGCCAGCGCACCGGTAACTCAAAAAAAAACCAACACACACAGGTCGGTGTGGGTGGTGTTCTGACCCCCAGGAGTTAGTGAAAGTTCTCTTGGAAACGTCTGGCTCGGCTCGATTGCATTGGCGTTGTTGGCTGAAATCGAGAGAGTGGAAAAATGTGTAGCATACTTAATGGGGCCGTCGTATGGCGCGCCTAATTAAATTGTTGATTGAAAACGATTAAGCACTTAGGCCACTTGCACCGAAATGAGGCTCCAGAAAATTGGCTGAAAGAGCATGGAAAATTCGGTGGCATCAGGCCACTGGCACTTTGCCATCAACAAAAAACATCGATGAGGCATAAAAAATTTCCCTGCAAATGAAGTGCCAATCAAACGGAATGAAAACGCGCAGGGGCGGCGACGGGCTTATAAATTTTTTAAGTCTTTTTATCGACTTGTTGCCACCAGAAATTCCCGTCGCACGCATCAATAAATGTACAAGTTTATTTTGCAGTTGCCGCTGCCACTGCCGCTGCCTTTGCCGCCCGCAGCAGTAATTTTATTTTCATTTGAATTGAATTCATTTGATTAACGGTAAATATGCGCCAAAAAGCCACAGCTGCCAGTCAGCTCTTCTTTAATTAACCCACAAAATTCGATCAAAATTAAAGGGCCATCGGCCTGACCAGCGAATGAAAATCGTTGCATTATCCCGAGAGAGGTAGACGGGGCCAAAGCGATTAGAGAGCTTGTGTGTGGGTCGCCGCCAGCCAATGACAATCAAATGTGAATTACAATTATCGTTTATTACGTATACGCCGTGTGGAGATGGCGTGACCTGCCGCCAAACGCCGCTTATCGATGCCAGCCAGCGATTTGTTCCATTGTCCTCCCCAGCCAAACGGGCGGGGCGGCCACGCTGTGTCTGCTCTTGCCACAGCGCATTAACGTCATTCAAAATGTGAACTGCACGAGCGGCTGCCGTTTCCACTCCAACGCCAACGGCAGCGGCGGCGCAGCGCTGCACGCCGACGTCGGCGGCAACTTCGAATGGTTGCTGATTTGCCATTGCCGAAGCTGCCTCGTTTGCCCGTGTCAAACACGTTTCAACACATGCTCGACATGTCGTCGTCAGTCCTGGCAACGCACACACAAAGCCAAGAGTCCTGCGGGGCGGCCAAGGCGGAAGTCGCTTCCCAGAAAGCTAGGAAAAACGAAGCTGAGATCGAAACACCGAAGATTTGCTGCTCTAAGTTGAAGAAGCTAAGGAGCCTAAGGACGACTTAGTGGGCCAAGAAAAATTGAGCAAAATTCGAGGTCATCGCTGACTGAATGCCGAGAAGATCGGCTCCCTGAGACGAGGACTTCAGGCCTCTCAGCTGTCAGCTGCTCTTCCCGTAATCGACCGGGCAATCTGATCCTTGAATATTTCCCCTGGCCAGGTTGCAGCTGATGGACTGCCTTTCGTTTCGTTTGGGGGGTAAAAAATCATTTATTTGCTTGCAGTGTCCCCAGGCGACCACCGCCACCGCCAACCGCGACCAACCGTCCGTCCGTCGGTTGGTGCGCTTTCATTTGCTGTGCTTGTCTGATTTTTCACATTTTTGCCCATATGCGAGTTTTTCATTCGTGGTTTTTCGAATTTCTCTTTTCTCTCGTACTCGTATTCCCTCAATGGCATTTCAATTACTGCAAATGATTTTTCTGGCCACCGCCGACGGCTCGAAACACTCCGCTTTTCATTGAGTTTGGCACCTGTTCGATTGGTTTCGCCGTGTAGCAATTTGCGCTCCCCCCCAAGAAAGCCAAGTTAATGAGAAAAACAAACAGCCAGTCAACTTCTTCTGTCGTCTTAATTGTCAGTGTCAGGCCGACTGGCCAGTTCAAAAGTTTTTGACAAGGGTGGGCTCTGGGGTCCGTCGACACCACGAACTGACCGAAATGGCCGACGACCTGATAGCTCCTCGGGTCATAAATGTCAAAATGTTGCTACCGTCGGCTGCGGTAATTGTGATTGCGGTTCTTCTTCGTTTGCTCTTCATAAATAAGCAGGCCCAGGCCCGCCGCCGGCTGGCCTTTGTCCGGTCACTGGTCCCCGGGTCGAGACCATTCAACTGGTGTGTGCAATTGTCGGTTATCGGCGCCCCAATGCACACAGCATACACCTGACTGCGTCGGGGGAGGGACGGACGGGGTCGGCCAGGTTGGCCGCATTCCTCGTGTCGGCCGGCTGACGTGGCCCTTTTGGAATGCCAACTGCACTTTGTGCAGGAACGAAGCCAAAGTTCTGCCTTTGGTATCGGAGTCTTGGCATCTTGGACTCAATTAGTCGGGGCGGCAACGGCCAACGGCCACCAACTGTGGCTGACTGCGGCCTGGGCCACCTTTGTCAGCCGCAGGGCGGACCCTCGCCCACACAGATAATCGGCAAGGCGGCCCCCCCAGTTGGCGGGTGTTTATGCATATGAAATTATTCAAATCAAGGTAGGAATTTTTGGCCGGCCTACACATGCCATTGGGTGGCTCGAAGCTATTTTACATTTAAAGCCAAAGCCAAAGCCAAAACCAGAAACCGAAAGAGACCAGAAAGTCGACGGCCGTGGGCCTAAAAATGTGGCATTCACATGCATTCGGCCGGCATGAAGAGGAGCCCAGTGGCTGAGTCGAGCGGCGGGCAGGGCTGCGGTCGAGGCGCGTGTGCTTTTGAAGGCAGCAACGAACGTGGCTCACATGTTTTCACTTTGTGGTTAATTTGCATTTAAATGGTTTTTGCACTTAGGCTATTTCCCCTGCAAATGAGCTTTTGTTGTCCTTCTTGTTGTTGTTGTTTGTGCAACGAGGTAACAAAGGACCTTTTGGGGCATTTTAATACAAAAAGTGAAAATGCAGTGAACTTTCCGCCTGAAGCGACTTTGAGTGGGCCCGCAAGGCTCAGCAAGGATATGAGTAGAACGAGCAGATTGTTACAAATCGTGCAGGATATTTATTTATTTATCTATTCTGCTCCGCCCACTTTCATAATTTAAATAATCATTTCTGTCGCCCTGCCACGCCCACTGCGGAATTACATGCTCATCAGCATTGTTTGCATTTGCATAACCGACAGAATCGAAATGTGGAAATAAACACAAAAACTCGCAAAAGGGAAATTGCATTTTGTTTGTTGATTGAAAAAGGACATTTTCGTGTGATGGGCTGGGGAGGTGTCGCTATCGAGCCGGATTGATTTGACCTTAACTATCGATTGGTTCGTTTCCCCGGCGAGCTTTTAGCCAAATTAGTCAGCCAAAAAAAGTTGGCCAACGAGGAAAACAATGGAGCCGGGGGAGGGGCTCGGTGACGTTCCCATTTAGCAAACTGTCAACTTTTGTTCCGGCCACTAATGATGACACACACATGCCACACACACACACACACGCGCGCGTACATTAAACTGCCGGCCTGCAATGAGGTGGTGGTGGGCGGGGAGGTCAAAGGGCAGCCCAAGTAGATTTGATTGTTTGTAATTAAAAGCGAACCAAGAGAAAATTAAATGAGACTGCGCTGACCTCAGCCAGAAACATAAAACTTAATGGCCCTGGCGTTTCATTTAAAGAAAAAGAGCAAATCTAATAAAATTCCAAGGCATCACCCCCGCGTACTTGCTAATGAAGACATTTCAAATGTGGGCGGGGAGTCGGCGGGCGTCTGACGAGCGACGCCTGAGTTTGTCAAACTTTTGCCTCCCCCCTTCGGCCTAATGACGAATTGATACGGAGGCAGCCTAGACGACGTGTCCCCCCACTCGTCCTTTAAGCCACTTTAAGCTGGCTGGCCTCAATCAGCGCTCGGCTGGCGTGACGCCTGTCAACATGTGAATTAAGCGGGATGAATGAGCAACAATGAGGCAGCAGCCTCGGCAGGATTGACTCGACTGAGACCACTTCATAAGCACAGAGGCCTGGAAATTGCCTGGCTTATTTGCCGCAAAATTAACCGCTAAATTAACATGACGCACACCCAAATTGACTGCCGGCGGGGGACCTGCGGGATTCCGATTTGCCTCAACTATTTAAACAGAAATCGACCGTCAGACGGCCATTAAGTGGGCCAATTGGCGAGCCGGCCTAATGCAGTTGCCCAGGCCTGCAGGCAAACAAAAGTGGCTCGCTGGCCTCCGCCCGGCCGACTGTGGCTAACAGCCTGTTGCTTCGCGGCTTTGCTGGTTTCCAGGCAAGTCCTTCCCGAGGACCAGACCAGGCCAGAGCAAAACTGTTGCCGTGGCGCAACAACTGGCCGGATAAGTGAGAGAAGGAAGAGCTTTCGGCGAAAGCTCGCTCGCTTTGAAGCCTTCACTGGAAGTTGAGTTTCGGCGGCGCTCGGGTCCTTCCATTGGTCGCCTGCGTTGGCAGTCGAGCGGGCAGTTCAGTCCAGGATAAACGCTTGCGACGGGCACAACAAGTGCGCGCGTACAGAGGCCAGTCAGCCAGATTTAGCCAACAAGCAAGCCAGTTAGCCAAGCTACCAACCAACCAATCCCCCAGCGAGCCAGCCGCTGAGTCGGTCGTGCGGTCCTTCGGTCATTCGATCGGCGGCTATCGAAACGCGTTCGTGTGTGTGTTTTTGTGTGTGTGAGACGAAATTAAAGCGACAGGGAAATAAAGAAACGGGGGACGGGCGACCCGTCGTCTCAGTTTGGTGATCGGAAAATGTAACTTCATCGAGAGTCGCTCGGTTGACGCACAAATCCTTTGTGCCAAATGAAGTGAGAGTTTCGCATTCCCCGTCACATTTCCTACCGCAAATCTGTAGTGTGTTTATACAAAAAAGATCCACCGATCCGGCGACCACTCAAATTGCATTCAATCCAAGCAGGCGACCAGCGAGCGGCGTCCCCAACCTTAGAAACATGTATAACTTTTGGATAATCGTTTTATGTCTAGGATTACTAGGAACTAAGCCAATAAGTAAGTCAGTCCATCTCACTGTTCCCAGGCTTTAACCTCTGTCAAATGTGGGAGTCTGAATTTCAATCTGAACGTGTGTGTGGGTGTGCGTGGGTGGGTGTGGGTGTGTTTAATTTATGACCAGCCGTCAGTCCAACTAAATCCGAGTTGTCGTAGGAAAGCAACTGAGTTTTTGGGCGACTGTTGAGTCGTCTCGGTTGGGAGTCCTTTCGCATGGCCGGAGTTTCATATTTTCTCATTTTCATTCGCATTTTGCATTTTTCATACACGCATTTTGTGTTTTATTCAAGATGCGACATCATGAATTCGAGGCAATCAATTGAAAAGCTCGCAACTCCGAAAGGAATTTTGGCCATGGAATTTCAGAAATTTCAAACCGCTCTTTAAACTTTAAACTACATTTTAGACGCTTTTGTTTTCGAGTGGAAGTTAAACTCTTTAGTTATGAATTCTATTTTAGGCTTCTTTGATCTTCTCTCGAAATTAAAGAGAACTTCAGGATTCAGAGTTACTGGCAATCCCGGTTAGCAATTAGTTTGCTTCTTCTCCGCATTAAAAGTGGAAACTTTCCACTTCTTTCATTTGTCACATTTAAGGCTTCAAAGCTAACGAACTTTTTGTTGGCCTTTTGTGAAATTCGTATGAATTTTGTAACGTAAATGAACCACCGATTTGCTACCCTCGTTTCCATTTCGACGTCACTCAATTAGCAAAGACCGAATGAGCCCAACCCAACCCTCGTCACAGTTCGAAATTATTCCGCATTTCCATGTTTATTTAGAAAATGTTGCCATTTAACAAGCCAAGCCGCAACAAATTATGCATATGAATTGTGAGAAAGGGCGAGGGGCGGCCAGTTAATTGCAGGTGCCGCCAATTCCGACCAGCAAAGGCATCCGCTCGCCCAGGCGCTGAGGGTCTCGGCCATAACCACAATTTTTGGTCAGTCGAATGTCACGCACGGGACAGGCAAAGGGTCAGCCAGGCTGCTAGTCATGCTCTTGCATGTTTGTAAGTGTTTTTAGCCGTTGTTGTTGCTGGACTTTTCATTGGGCTTATGAATAATTCAAACCGCACGCTTCGATTATTTACTTCATAAACATTCTTCTATGGCACTTTTAAGCGAATGGCGAGTGTGTGTGTGTGTGGGTGTGGGTGGGCAAGCGTGTGTGCTTGGGTTGTGCAAGTTTTTAATTTTCATAAATTGCTGGGCTGCCGGGCGGCATTTAACACCAGGAGCACTGGCAATTCTGGCTTCTCGTTAATGGAAATTGCAATTACGCTGAAAAGTATGCCACAAAAATTAAATTTCATTGGCGCTTCATTTGAAAAGTTAATCACAGCAAGAGGAAGCGCCAGAGGAGCAGGACGAGGCGGGGGAAACCTCAATGAGCAGCCCGTAAAAGACAACAACCGACGGACGAATGCACAGCGGACAGGGCGGACAGACTGAAAACAGGATTGACTGGCTGTCATCTCCATTACACGTTGTCGTCGCCGTCGACAGCCACCGCCGCCCACGGCCAGAGTTGGGCACGTTTCTGCAATTTTATGCCGCCAATGACGGAAGACATGAGCCACCGAGCGGGTCACATAAAAAACTCGCCCTGTTCGGCTCGGCCCAGCCCACTTCCCATCCGAGCAAAATCAATTTCCAGTCATTAAACGAAATGAACCTTTATTGGGCGGGCGGCAGGCAGTCGGCTGCCTTCGGTGGTGTCAAGTGGCGTTTGCTTGGGCGGGGTTTTCTTTTTTGGCGTCTTTAAAGTTCCTGCCCCTGATGCGATTATTATTGATTTTTGGCGAAATTGTTTTGATTGGATTATTTATGTGGACGGAGGTTAATTGAGTTGTGAGGCAGCAGCAAAAAGTCATTTCGATCTCTTGACTTCTTCGACTTGTCGCTTGATCCTTTCATCTCTGAATCCACAAATTTCTCAACAAAATAAAACAAGAAAAGTCAGGCTGCCTGCCCCTCAACCGTTGTTATGTCAGCCACTTGAGCGGCAGCTCGAAAGCCAACGGGCCCGGCCTTCAGTCATTCTCCTCGTTGACAAGGCTGCCAGGCAGTCCGGGAAATGCCGCGTATGCGTAATATCTCCTCATGTCCATATGAATGTAATAATTGTGCGCGACTGCAGCTGCCACACCACCAACAGCCCCGGGCAGCTGCCATGAATGCAACTCGCCCTGACAGCCCCGAAGGGACGGGCGCACGCCAAAGTTCTGAGACGACGGGCTGCCTGACAACCCCTGGCAGTCCGCCTGTGACTGCTGTCGCCTCCCTTTACCCCTGGCCCGGTTGAGATTTTGACGACCAGCAGACGAGCGCATCGTCGAATGCTTACGGAATTCATAATGGCAGCGGGCATTGGGAAGGGAGCGAGGCTGCCAGCCAATTCGATGGGTCTATAAATTGTTGCCGAAATATGAGATGCCTGACTTCCTGGCTGCGCCATACAAAAGTTGCTTGAGTGCCAGAAATCAGATTAAAATAAATTCTATACACGGAGCACGAGACGAAGGCCACGGTTACCTGATATGTATGCTAAACAATTTGAACGGCCACGGGGGGCCGGGGGCTGTGCCCAAGGACTCTCGAACAATTTTGGTAGAAAATTTGCGCAAAGACAATCAAAAAGTTATAAGACAAGCTTCGGCAAAGGGACAACAATGCCAGCCTCAGACGCAGAACGATAAACGGTAGACGACAGGGACCCCCGTCCCCCCCATCTGCTGGGTGGGGTCACCCAAATCAGAGGCTGTTTGGCAAGACCGGAAACGAATTTTCAGCTTCGGGCGGGCGGCCTTTCGGCTGCGTGTGTATCGAACTGTGAAAACTTTTCCCCCACTCGACGCTACCTGCCGCTTTTCCACTGCCAATACTCTGCTTATTTTAACTGCGAGAACAGAGGATCATTGGGAAGCAACATACTGCCGACTTGGAAGCAGAGCATTCAATTGTCGTTGAATTCGTGAGGCCTGCAAATTGGTTGGCTGCCATTGTGTTTTTTTTGTTGGCTCCTTACCACCTGATGGTTCGTCGGGGGCGGGGTTGGCAGTGCGCATACGCCCCGTGGCCGTGTTATCAGTGGCATCAGCGGGGCCGCAAAGTAAATGCAAAGTGTGCAAAGTCTATAAACGAGCGTCAAACTTAAAAGCCCCAAGGTGCCAGCGGCCCAGCGCAGACAACAATTTGGCCTGGCTTACCACGGGCTGCCTTACCGGTTGGCCTCACCCGCGTTCCGGATGCCTGGGAAGGCAAGTTTATCTCGGCATATCAAAAAGTTACCCACACACAACAAATTGACACACACCGCCGAAAGACGGTGGGCGTCGGCAGCGACGACAAGCAAAACGTATTTTTTATATGCCTGCGTCTCCTTTATTATACCCTCTACCCAAAGCGGCAAGGGTATAATAGGTTGCTCCTCACGCATGTGACATGCAAGATCAGCCTTCTCAATTTTTCTGACGAGCAGGCGGTAAAGGAGAAAGATACAGACGAGGAGACAGCTGGGCCGATGGGCAGTGAAAGCAACTGGACAGGCAGATGGACACAACCAGAATAAACGAGAAAGAGAGGCAGAGAATCTGAACTCGGTCTGTCCACTTTGTCCACTTCAGCTGCCCGTCTGCCCGTCTGCCCGTCTGTCCACTTGACTGTCTTCAAGTTCGTTTAATAGGTTGGTCCTCATCGATGTGGCATGAAGGAAGATCAACCCTCCCAAATTATTGGACAGTTGCACAGACGAAAAGAAGGTAAAGGAAAAAGAAGAATAGGCTGTTGGACAGACAGAGCAGTAAAAACAACTGGACGGGCAGATGGACAGATGTACACTCACAGTAGAAACGAGAAAGAGAGGCAGAGAATTTGACTTCTGTCAGTTCTGCCCGTAAGTCCACCTCACCGTCTTCAAATTCTCAACCCTGGCTCAGTCGATCGGAGAACAAAGCTTCCAAGCAAAGCTTTTCGAGAGCAAAACGTTTGCCTTGACTGAAAGCTCAGATCGGTGGGCCCCTGAAGTGTATATAAGAGCGGTCAGTGGAGGCGGCCGGCAGTTCTCCGGGCTCGGAAAGTGCAAGTCATGTTAATTATTTCTTTTGTGAGTCATTGTGTGTGTGTGAGTGTAATTAATTGAGTATTCAAATCCAATCTAAACAGGCAAACGGACAAATCGTAATGAACTCAAGGGACCAAGCAACTCAAGCCTGCCCAACTGCCCAGCTGTCTGGCGTGTGTGGGAAACCAATAATTAAGTTGGTAATTTATTGAAATTTTAATGGAAAGTGTAGGGCGTTTTGAAGTCGGGAAAGCTCAACTCTTACTGGCGTCAGTTGTTTTGTTTTTATTATTTATAAGGCCGACGCGGAAGAAAGCGAATGGAGTGGGTGTTGGGGAGGGTGGAGGTGGGGGGAGATGCTCCTCAACTGTCGTTAAACATGCGCCATTAAAAATTTTGTGGGACCCGTCAGCTGTCAGCGGGAAGCAGGCGCGGGTAGACAAAAAATAAACACACGCACACAGAAAGAGGAGGAATTCGATGAGAAAACCGAAACGGGAAATAAAAACACAGGAAAATATGTAGAAAAACACAAGCCGCACCGCCGACACTCACATTCGCCTTCACACACACATTCAAAACAATTACCCCTAAGTGCATACGCTGAAAGATTCATGGAGTAGGCGTGGCCGTAAAAATAAAATGCCCTACGGCGCAAAAACCCCAAAAGATATGCGAATAAATAATTCAGCGTCAGCTATTTTTGGTTAGGGCGACAAGTCCGCCAGCCCACCAATCAAATGGCCCACAAAGTGCGCCGCCCCAAGATAGTCAGCTGGCCCAGAAGGCGGCCCGGGCAATGAAGTCGGCGGTGGCAGCTGTCCGAATCAAGGAAGCCAGAGGAAAGTCCAAGAAGTCAGCTGAATGCTGGGGGAAGGCTACTTAAGGACAAGAGGACATTGACGGGCTTCATTTCGGCCAAGTTCATCAGCTCGAATGGACAGCTGTGAATCAGAGAAGTAACAGACGAAAGGGTCAGATTTTGAGCTGGCTAAGTCAAAGGCTTCAGCTGCTTTAGGTGCCGAGGTCAGGCGTCACAGACAAACCCCCCAACCTGGTAGAATCTATTCTCCAGATAAGGTAATTTGCCTGAGCAGAGAGAAGGATTCTTCCAAGATTGAAACACGTTAAGCTGAGCTTGAAATTTCTTCCGAAATCAGGTAAAGCCTCGACTTCAGCTTAGTTCATTTGTCGGAGCACAGAGCTGCCTCCGTCCAGAATGAAGAAAAGTAAGCTTGGCTTGAGGTGGTTCCTCAAATTAGCTAAGGGAGAAGGCCTCCATTTCAGCTAAATTGTCGGAACAGAGAGCTTCCTCTTTGCAGAATATAAGGGCGGTAAGCTGGCCTTAAAGTTGTTTAAGAGATCAGCCTAGGGCAATCAAAAGGTCAGTCTCCTACTGAGCCTTGTCAACCGTCCCAACATCAAGCCTCTCCGAAGAAGTTACTCAAGGCAAGAATGAATCTTGGGCAACGCTTACTGCAAGGGTCTGAGGAAGAAACATCCCCATCCGCCTGCCCTTAGGTTTCATCAAAGAGATGATCTTGGTCAACTATTTCCCCAAAGCCTTATAGATCAAGATCAGCAGTTTAAACCCTCCGATTTCCGGTCGGCTAAGCCCTCACACAGAAGGCAAAGGGAAGGACTAAAGAGACTGGGCGGCAACTTTAAACGATTGCCAAGGGGAAGTTGAGTGGAAAACTATTAAGATGTCAGCAAATAATTACGCATAGAGCGAGCAGTCGGTGGATGGATTCCAATGCATTAAGCGAAAATCCTCGCAGTAAAAATGAACTGCTGCCAGAAAAACAGACTCAAGACGCCAACTGACTGGAGTCGGCGGAAGGACGATTGGGGGCGCGGGAAGATGGTTGGTTGGTTGGCGAAAGCGAAATCCGTTGGCCAAAATACGACACTTGAGTTAAAGCGGCAAAGATTTCACCCAAAAAGAAAATGGCCCGTTTGCTTGGCTGCCGCTGCAGGACGAATCGGGCGGGTGGCGGCGGTGTCGGCTGGAAGAATGAAAACGCTTTATCAAAAAGGATTTGCGGCAGGGAATATGCATTCCGCCTTACACTTGGCTGACTTTTGAGGCTCCTCGATTCCGATGTCCTTTTTTTATACTTTCCCCATCAGATGTATTTTTTTTCTTCATTCTTCAGGGCACTTCGCTGCCTTTTGACAGTTTTATAATAACAGCGAATGGCCGCACAGAGGAAATCGATTTGAAGACCCTTCCCCTCCCCGCCCCTCACTCACCAGAGGGGAATTTATGGGTTTATTAAGAGTCATTGTTATGGTCGAAGTTTTCCTTGGCCGCTGCGCGTTGACAGTCGGCCGGCACACCCTTTATATTTCAAGAGCCGGTGCCAGGATATATAACATGCGATTTGTATTTTATTGCCGCCGGGTCGAAGTTGGCCAAGGCGGGCCGTTCTTAAAGTTCCCCGCCGCCGCCTTTTAATGAGCTTTAATAAGGGGCCCGGGAAGCGGCTCATAAATCTTGGCTAATTCAACCTAAATCAGAGACCCGTTGCCGGGGCCAGGCGGCGGGCGAACCCGACATAAATTTCAAAAACCCATAAATTGGCCAAAGGCACGCAATGGCCGTCGACCTGCGGGCCACAATGAAAAACCCGAGAAGAAAATGTAAAAAAAAAGGTGGGGAGACTGTGGGAATCGACGGTTGGGGCGGGGTGCTCAAATCAAGCAAACCAAATGTAAATTGCAAATGACAAACAACCAGCCACCGACCAGTCAACCAGTCGGCGATGGGTTGACTGCTTTGTCCAGTCAACCGTTAATTATCCGCCCCCAGGCTCGGATTTTGAGTCAAAAGTTTGCCGAGAAACTTTCATCAAAGGTCGCGCAGGCGTTTAAAGTCAGCCAGCCGCCCGTCATACAAAATGAATGAATCCCCAGCCCAACCAGGATTTAGCGGATTTGCCAAGAGGCTGGGGGGCAAACGCTGGCAAATTTATGAAAACCACAAGTAATAAAACCATAAAAGCGACGTGCCGAAATCAGTTTCCTTAGTGTGTGTGAAAGGGTCAGCCAGCAAGTGTCCTTAATGACAAACCGGCCCGCGCCCTCCTTCCATGTATGCCCAAAGACTTTGAATTGATTTTCCCCCAAGCTGGCTTGGGGCGGGCGCTGCTCTTTTAATCACCCGCATTTTTATTTCATTTTATTGTTGTCTCATTCGGAGATACTCGGGAATTCCGGGTGAGTGCACGGCAAGGGCATCAAAACATTTCGACGGCTGTTGGCAAAATTAATTAAAAAGCCGGTGGGCGGGGCTCTAGGCACTAAAAACTTTATTAAGCCTCGGCAGTTGGGAAAAAACAACGGCCACAAAAAAGAGGCCCCCGAAAATCCCGAAGAGAAAA
This sequence comes from Lissocephala sabroskyi, assembly GCA_037075105.1. Classification (NCBI taxonomy): domain Eukaryota; kingdom Metazoa; phylum Arthropoda; class Insecta; order Diptera; family Drosophilidae; genus Lissocephala; species Lissocephala sabroskyi. The sequence goes on along the minus strand of JBAMCP010000374.1, from coordinate 32,230 downwards.
GGGAAGTTGGCAAGACAAAACGAGCCGAGCTGAATGGAAAATTAAACACTGACGGAAATGTCACACATACAAGCCACACCCGCACACACACACACGCACCCCGGAGAGTCGAAGGAATAACAAGCAAACAAACAATAACGACGGCAAATGGTGGAAAAAAAGGGCTGCCTGGTTGCCGCCCTAGCCAGGCTCCCCCTTCCCAATCCTCCTTCTTTTCAGGCTGACTGGGCGGTTGGGCGGCTGGGCAGTCGGGGGGAGTTTGGCGCTCGAGTAGCCGAGTGTGTGGAAAAAAGTAAACTACACATTTTTATTATGCAAAGGGGACGCAAATGAAAGGCAAATGTTTTGTTTCATCTCCACCCCCAACCCACCTCCTCCTTCTAGCTGCGTGTGCGAGTGTGTGTGTGTAATTTTTTGGCACACTGGTGTGTGGGTGCTCACTTGAAAGTACCCACGCTTTGTTAACGGCCGCGCCACAAAGGCCTGGCAAGCGTGCAGCAGCAGCCGCGCTGGGGACAATGAGCGGTGCTGGGCGGTGGGCGGGGCGCGTGCCTGCACTAAAATAGGCAATAAAACACTAGCTGAAATCCAGACAGGCGGACAGGACAGGCACGTCCTCCTCCCCCCCAACGCTGCCGACAATAAGCAGTTCCGTTGTCAGTCTCTTTTTGGAGGGGATGGGGGCGGACTTGGTGGGCGTGGCGGTATTTTTATGAACCGGCGAAATGAGTAGAATGAAGTGTGATTACTGTAAATTGAGTAAGTTTCCCGAAAAACTCTTCACTCCCCAGCCGACTTTATTACCCAGGCGACCCGACAAAAAAGGGCAATTGGGATGATGAATTCAATCAACTATCAGAGTTCATCGGGAGGTGGTGAAGGATTATGAACCCTCAAATATAAAACTAGAATTTGCTGTTGGTTGGGAAGATGTATTTCCTTTCCCACTGACAGACTTTGGGAATCAAGAGGGATGAAAGTTGAAGAGGAATTTTGGGTAATTTGAAACGAAAGAATTTACTTCTTGTTGTCCTCCAATAAATCCCATTTAATCACTTCGAAATCAAGGATAAGATGGGAACTTTTTAATCTGAGCTTGGATCTTTTTTGAAGACGAATTGTTTTCTTGAAAATCTTTAAATTATCGATCAATAGATAAACTTTAACTGACTGACTGCCCAACCCATTCAGCTTTAATATACCAACCATTTTGATTCTATTTGGGTCTCCGAAAACCCTCTTAGAGAATTTAACCCCTTCCTGGACCCAAATTCCTAATCGAACACAACCCCAACGCTTTCCCTTAACCTTCGTTTTAGACCCAAATTCCAAGGTGATTTCCCTTTCATTCACAGCTCGTTTAGGCCGCTTTTCAGCGGGGTGGCAACGTCACCTCACAGTTTATTGGGGGAGTCCCTCCCCAACCACAAGAACTTGTAGTTTGAGAAACAAACCAAAAAGCCCGGCCATCGAGCAGCTGTTTGGCCAATTAATTTGACTGACTTTTCATTTAGGAAATTTACGGGGTTGCCAGACTGCGCCAGAGTGCGGAAAGCCAGCGATTTATCCTGCGGTAGGCAGGAGTCGGCTTCCTTAATATCTGCAGTTAATATGCGGCAGGTGACTCAACGCAACGTCAGCTGTTAATGAGCCCATTGGATTTGAGTTGTTCAAGGAGCCTCCCCGGGCTCCCAGGCGTACGTGCGCGTGTGTGCGGGTGTGTGTGAGTGGAAGGTATGAATAAAGTATTCCATGCGTTAAATTAAATTAATATTATTTATGTAGAAGCTTATGAATATGCGCTTTCGTGCTTCGCAGCTACTTGAATGGCGTCTGCTCGCCCAGCGGAAATCCTGAGCACCAAGCAGCCCGCCAGCGTCAACTTAACACACCGTGGGATTAGCTGAGAGTGTGTGTGGTGTTTGGGTGTGTGTGAGGTTTATTAATTACCGCATTTGTGCAGTTTAAGCGTTTGACTTTAATTAAAGCCAACGCAACCCAGAAAAAATCACCTAATTAGATGTCAATGGATCCTCCCAGCGGCGGAGGCGGAGGCTTCCATTCACCTAAGCATTTAAAATTCACAGCCAAAAACGGAATCCCTGAACGCAACATGAACTTTCATGTCGGCTTAGCCTGCTTATTATTCCGCTGCCTTGCCTGTTATTATGGCCGTTGTTATTGCGCTGCTGAGCCCTCCGAGATGGCAATCAAATCCCCCCCAGCCGGCCCCGCCACTCGATAGGCCGGGCAAGTCAAATATGCGTCAATTGGCAGCCACATGCGCGCTCAAGTAAACACAATCCTGCAGGAATTACCAGCGGAAAGTAATAGGAGCCACCCAGAGATGGTGAAACAAAAGAACAGTGGCAACAAACGGCCCCTCAAATTGGGGGTGCTTAGTAATAATGGGATTTGGGTGGAGTGCTGGCGAGTGAAAGAATAATGAAAGTGCCGGGTTCTTTGGGTGCGCAGAAATCACAAAAATTAAATATAAATAAATAAACCGCCGGAGGGCCACACAAACCGCACAAAATTAACACGGCGAGGGGAAGAACTAACCGAGGCGAGCAGTTTGTTGGCGACAGACGGAAAATAGCCAGAAATTCGCAAAAATTGTGCTGGGCCAGCACAGAAGGCGCTGCGGGCCGAGGACTTTTTAGAAAAGGCATTTGGGAATAAGTCGGCCAAGACGAAGGCAAAAAAAGGATCCGAGCAGCCTCAACGATTTGAATGCTCGGCCTCCTCAGCCTCTCTGGTAATTGTGGGCCCAATGCTAATGCGTCCTCTGGGGTGTGAAATGAAAATGCGTAAATTATTGATTAGAATCGCCAAAAATCAGGCAGCCGTCGGCCCAGGCTCGGTTCGCTTCACTGGCTGCTTAGTTTTTTGTCATAACTAGGAGAAGGACTCGCTTGGAAACCCAACTGACTTTCACTTTTGCTTTCAGACGGGCGGGCGGGTGTTGATTTTTTAATGGCGCCTTTGGCCATGGCCCTGGAAATTGTGCCGAGCAAAGCGATATGAAAACAAAAGGAGAGCCCAAGGATAAAGGCTAAAAGACACTGAAGGGGCCATCCACGGCCTGTGAGGGCTGAGGGAGCCATTGATTGTGCCAAGTATATTTGTTTGATTTCGCCCTTTGCCGCTGCTGTTTGTGTGTGCGCGCGTCTGCCTGGCTGGGCATAGCATTCCGTCAAGGACACTGGGCAATTACAGGCAGAGCGAGAAGGACGCTTTATTACCCACTAAACACCCAGGATTTCGGCTCGCCAGTCTTTCAGCCCGGCCGAGTCAAATGAATATTTCCGGACACACGCAAACTTGTTTCGTTGCTGTATTTTTTTCACCCCCTGCTCTGTGTCCTTTGCTGCCAGGGCCGAGCAATGTTCGGGCTTGTCAGAGGATTTGCTCTGCGGCTGATGCCAAAATCCTCGCACACACACGCCGCCCACAGCAGCAGGTGGGCCAAAGTGTCAACGAGCAGCCCCGAAAGACGGAAATTTGTTTTTTTTTTTTTAAAGTGAAGCCAGCCGAGTCGGCCGTGTTCCCCGTGGATGAGCCGGGCATAAATGTCAATATCATCAGAGTGGAGCCTGGCAGGGCCGCGTGGGCCTAATGCTCTTGTAGATTAGAGCTTAGATTGACTTAAGTTCGTGGCTGGCATTCCAACTATGCGGGGGTAAATTATAAAGGCTCCTTGAGGACGCCAGTTGGCAGCTGCCAGCGTCACCTGTCAGCTGGGCAAGAGAGCGTGGCCTTCATTAATTGTGCGGCGAGAGGAATGCAAAGGTAAAAAATAAACCACATTTCGTTGTTCAAATGAACAAAGTGGGGGAAAAACAATAAAAACTTTGGGCCAGAAGTTTGGCTCCAAACCGCCGAGAGAACCCGACGAACAGCTGCGCTTGGCACTTTTCAAATGAATAATTCTCGCTTTTAATTGCCGGCGAATAGTTTGTCACTCGGATGCCCTGAGTTTGCCCGTGAAACAAGCGAACTTTCCGCTGCCCAGCGGGCAAATCCAATCGAAAGCCGGCAAACCCGTAGAGAGTATTGTTGAGTCGGTGTTGCGGGTGTTGTTTTGTTGTTTGTTGGCCGAATTCGGTGGCTTATAAACAAATCGCTGCAAAGTTGACCGCTTTTTGTGGCGGCCAGCCCCGAAAAATAGGCAAACAATTTTTAGATTTTCTCGCTGATGTTTGGTGGACTCGTCCGCCCGCCCCCAGCCCCGCCCTCCCATCATGAATGATTTAAATTTATTTTTGATCAGCGACATTTTTCATGGCCCGCTGATGTGGCAAATCAGTGTGCCTGGCAATAGTTTCCTCCCCGACTTGGCCGCGTTTGATTGGAACGCGGGGACGGGCGACTCGGCAGTTATGAGAATTAAAATGCAAGTCAACGTGGACCACAGCAAATGCGGCCATTAACATTGCAAATTAAATTGGCGGTTTCTGCCGGGGCCCACGAAATGGGCCCGTTGGCCTTCGACCCGCCATTTTCGAGGCCATTTGGCTGTCGGCCCTGTTTGGCGACTGTTCTTTCTATCACTGTTGTGTGTGGCATTAATAAAACATAATTTGGCTTAAAAGTAATTTTAGCATTTTTATGCCGGCGCCACTGCCCGGCGGCTGGCGCGTTTGCTTTTCATTCCTTTAATGGCTCGCATCTTTACGACAAACGCCAAGCCAAAAGCCCAGCCCGGCGGCCAGAGAGACGCTTAGACAGGTTGGCTACGTGGTCTCTGCCAGTTGGGCGGGGCGGCGACCCCACACCCGTTATGAGATTCATGGCCTACATGTGATTGCTGCACGGCCTTGGCGTGTGTGTGGGTGTGTGAGTAGTTGTAAAAGCGCAGAGACTAAGCCAGCCGCCCACACGGGTGGCCGCCTGGTCAGCTGAGAGCTCGCGCGTGTCCTTGAAGCCGTTGGCTGCTTTGCTGGCCAGGCTTATGTATAAAGGGAATTTCGTCGACCCGACAGATAAAATTTTCAAACAGGAAACTGAGCAGCTTCCTGGGCCCGCCCCCGCCACGCCCTGGTCATATTTTCTTTCATATTTTTTTTTGCGCTCTGCTTTTCTTGGTTAGTTTCGTCCGCTTCGTTTATGTGGCCCATCTCGAATTCCATTCCATTCATTTTCGTGGTTGGGCGTTGGCGTAACTGTAAACTGAGTTAGCCCGATTCGCCGATGCGCTGACAAAAGCAACTAAATTTCCAAAGGGATTTATTTTCATTCTCAGCAGATTCGATTTGAAATCAGAGCATTTCCGCCGCAGCCCACGCAGGGCATAAAAAAGTCGGTGGAACTCTGCTCCTCCTCTTTCCGGCATATTTAAATTTCACGCGCGCATAACCCAAGCAAGGATAAACGGGATTTATGTCCGCTAATGCCAGTGATTTGTTCTATAAAATTACTTTATGCCCCAAACGTGGCCGGCAGTCCCCTGGCCGCCACAAAAATTTAGTGAATGCCGGACTTATGGTTTTATCCGTTCTTTGTTTGCTCAGAAGGCCGTTCCGAGTTGCCGGTGCGGCGGCGGTGCGATTGTTTTGCTTGGCTTGTCAAAATTTTGGCTTTGTCGGTTGGCAGCCACAAAAAAGAAACGAGAGTGAAAAAAGCATTGCCTGCTTTTCAGGGCTGCTGGCCAAAATTTCAACAACGACAACGAAGTGCATTTGGTTTTCTCTGCGGTCGACTCTGCTGTTCATTTGACGTGGCAAATTTGGCATTTTCGCCTGCTGTTGCGGTGGCCGTCGCATCGTCGCCGTGTCGTCAAAAAGCCAAAAGCTATAAGCATAAATTGGAAAAGCCACATGGCCGCAAATCAATTAGAAAATGAAGTGGATTTTGAAAATTATTGACACGCCTTGTTCACCGGATGGATATCCACCGGCAGCCGACACGACCAGCGACATCGATCCGGACACTTGGCCGACAGCTTGATGGACATTTCGATAGAGTTTGTCCATCGGCTACAAAGTTGCTTCACTCACTCGGATGGTTTTCTGTTTTTTCTCTCTTTTTTTCGGGGTAAACGGGTCCGGGACACGACAAACAAACAGCCATAATGAGCAGGAAATCAGTTTTGAAGGAATTGGCAGGAGTGGTCACCCCCTCGCCCCGTTCGCCCCTAATGAACTCTGACTACTGTATTGTGTTTCGCCTGCCAATCAACCATAATGATTCAACATTATATTGCCCCTGCCCGACGGACGGGGCCGAGCGTGTGAGTGTTCAACAGACCAACTGACAGTTGGACAAGTTAACAGACAGCACACAGCTGGGCACTTACCAGCAGCCCCTCCACTCTTCTTCTCTCAGCCCAACGTCAACTCTCGCTTAGGTCGCTCTGGCCGGGCTTCCAGGATAATTGCGTTCTGGATTGTCACTGCAACAGGCGAGGGACGATAGACAGACGAAGCAGCGAACAGCCAGAAGGTTAAACGTCCAGTGAAGCGGCTTGGTTGGCCCTTGGGGCCACCTCCGGCGCCTTGGATGATGGCGGCGAGCAGCTGCCAAAGTGCAAATATTGATTTAGCAATCAATTGAAAATATGAATACAATTCGTTCAGCCAAAAGCGTCGTATTTATGCGCCTTGGCCTTTTGTGTTTTATGGCTCGCTGTTTGTATTTCTGGTGGTAATTTATTTATGTTTTTCCTGCAATTAGTGGCCCCATCAGCAAACAAAGAAAGGTAACGGCCACAAAGGAATTCGCAAACAGCACACTCTTTCCGTCGATATAAAGATAAAAAAGCAGACGAAAATCAACTCCCAAACATAAATCGATTTTCAGTTAGAATGGGAGAAAGGAATTCTTATATCGAATATAGATTAGAGGTTTCCTAGAATGCAAGTGAATAGGTGAGTTTATTTGGTTTACAAGTTGAAAAAGAAGGAGGAGTTTGGGAGAAGAATCGACTGATCTTTTCAATCTCGAGATTGATTCCTTAAGAGATCGAGATTTATTAACAGATCAGGAAAGACAGCCATTTCGAATGCCTTCGAATAAACTTGAATTTTCCCCACATGACACTTTCCTTATATCGATTATAAAGCCTCCGAGATCTGACCTTAAATTTCCCGTACCATTCCATAAAACTTTCTTAGAATATTGAAGTCGGAATCGCTGGTATTCTCTTCCAAACAAATCTCTGATATTTTGAACATCTCAGAGCACAAGATCAAGGAGTAAACTGCCTATGAAAACTGCCTATACCCTCTCCCATCTAGAGGCTTTTCAGGGCAGTTAAGGACTCCCAACTAAGTCGCTTATTTCAGCCAAAATGACTGGAAGTATAATTTCCCCAGCTACTCACGCATCCGCTCAGAGGGTAGGAAATGAGTATAATTATTCCTTGAACTGCTTAATTCCCGGGCAGCAAACCAAATCGCTGAGTAGTCGTCGCTTCCTTGCTCGGCATGGCATGAAATTCATGAAGTTGTAAAAGTCAAATCACAAGCTCGTCGTCATGTTCACAGTTTGGGCTGCAACAGTTTGTGCGGAGTTGGGCAGATGCCTAGATTAATGTTGATTGATTGATTATTTGCGTTTTGCTGACATGTTGCACGCTTTATTGTCGCCCGCCGAGTCCCGAGAAATCATCAATTTCCGCTGGTAAAAAATCCAAACGGGCGCCCGCCCCTCTGTCGTCATCGTTGTGAGTGGATTTTTTGTCGCTCGGTTGCGCAACACAGCCCACGAGCCCGGCCCCGACCCACAAGTGCAGTAATGAATATTTCTGTTTTTTTTTTTTAGGGCCATGTCGGCTGCCAAGGCGGCAACATAATTGCGGTTTGCCAGCTTCTTGTCAGCGCTTGCCGTTCAATGGATTTTCGCCTTGGCCATTTGCCAAGTGGCCCAGCCAGCCAGCAGCCGGGTCAGCCCGGCCCGGCAAATTGACGTTAAGTGTGGCGACATTAATGCCACACAAAAAACTTAGACCGAGAGGAAGAGCAGACCAACTTCGACATGATTATAAAGCCGGCAAAAAGTCAGCCCAGTCTGGGCAAGACTCTGGGTATTTGGGTCGGCCAAGTGGCAGGCAGCGAAATGATTGAATTTTCGTGCATTTTTGCTCGTTAGCGTGCGGCACGAACGGCGCTGCCACAAATCGAATCCTTCATCCGGCAGATCGCTGGCAACAAGTTGCCAACCGACCGTTTCACGCGCTTCAATTCGTTTGGTTTTGTTTCTTGGTCTCCTCTCAGCCGCCACTGCCTTTCCCCATATTTGCACTTTACAGATAGCAATTCTGTGGGGCAACGCGCGCCTGCGGTTGCCCCATGTTGACATTTTGCGTGACTGATGACAACCGCGTGGTGTGAATAAACGAAATTGGCGGTCGCCGTGGCGGTGGGCGGCCTCCTGCCGGGCAAATGTGTTTGCTTTTCCGCTTTATGTCTTAATTATGAGAGCCACCTCGCGGGGACGACTTTCCAAATTAATTTATTGATTTTTTTTGGGGACATTTCATTGCTTTTTGGCCAGCGTCACATGAGCAAAAATAGAAAAGCTTTTGGTCGACAAATCAGCGCTGATAGAATCGACCGATCGAAAATAGAACTGGCCGATTTCTCGGGAAAATTCCTGCCCATGGGAGCAGCGTGTGCGGGTCTATAAATCCCGGAATTTTAAGCATCAATTTTGTCGGTTTCTTGCATACCGTTGGCCACCGGCCACCAGCCACAGCGGGCGGCCAGGACATTGTTCACGTAGCCGTTGCCACCCGCTGGCAAATATTTGCGAACGCCTTGCCGGCTTGACCGGCAGCTTCCGCACGGCGACCCACATACTTCGGGCCACACGAAATCGGAAATTTTTCATGTGCACTTTGGCAAACAAATTAAGATTTATTGCCCGGACAAGCCAGCTGAGCTGACACCACCCTCCCCCAAGCCTGCCATGAAATTGAGCATTGCCGCCATCGCCTTGGTCATCGTTGAGGGAAGTGTTCTTTTGCGGTGGACAAATGAATTTTATATTGAGGAATTTGCAGTGCGTTTCAATTAGCCCACCCACACGCACCGCACCGAATATTTCACGTCTTCTTATTGCCTTTATTTTCGTCTTTTTCTAGATGGACAATCGGACCTGGATGTGCAGCTGGTGGTGCCGAGGTATGTGGAACGCGGCTCCAGTGCCACCTTCAAGTGCAGACACAACGTACGCCCGGAAATTCTCTTCAAGGTGAGCAAACCCAAAGGCATTAAGCGCAAACAGCAATTTCGCACACATCTCCACATTAATCGAATGAAAATTGAATTCAATCCAACATAATTGAGTCACAATCAGAATGAGAGATGGAAAAATGCAAAGTTGAAGAGAAATTGGAGATCTCTTGGCAGCAGGGAGAAAAGAATGAAGGCGAGGAAAAATAGGGAAGAGAGGCTCAACGGGAGGAGGAAGCCATTCAAAGCTGAAGAGTAATTTGAGATCCGCAGAAAGGCAGCGCAGGGAATGAAGAGAGTACGGGAGAAGGAACTCATTTGGGACTGAAGAGAAATTGGAGATCTCATTAAAAGACTCTTGATTTTTTGTTCTCTTCTTGGTGTCTCTTTATCGAGTGACTTTGTGGGCAGTTGAGAAACAGTTGGAGAGAAATCGGAGGGATTGGAAAGAGTGCCAGAATGAGGAAGAAGTTCCCAACTTCGACTCTTGAAAGTTCGGCAAAATAAACAAACATTAATCGTTATGATTTTTAGAGCATTTCAACTTGGGCAGTTAAAAGTTGAGAGTCAGTTGAGTCGAGACAGATAGAGAATTAAATTGCAATCGTTGAGTATTTGTCGCTGGTTAAATAGCTTGCTGCAGTTGGGCCGGCCTGGCGGCTATTAGTTTGTTGGTAGGCGCATAAATTATGAAAGAGCATTACGAACTTTAAATTGAAAATAGGAATTGCTGAGGGAACGGAGAGAAAAAACTTTACTCGTCCTGCCTTGTACCACTTTGTGCCCGCAAAGTTTCCCCAGCGGCCTGGAAAAAAAAAGCAGAACGCGAACGGCGATGGATCGCCGCTGAAAAATCGTTCAACTTTCCAGGGGCCGGCGTGCAACTTTGTGGTAGGCAAAACTTCCTTTCCCCCTGTGAACCGCGCTCAAAGGACAACACAAAAAAATGGACAGGACAAACGAACTCTTCTCACTTCCGCCATTTTGGACTTCGGTTTCGCTACTCAGACGCGACAATTAATTTCACTTCAGTTTCCTATTAACGTCACGAAACGTCAACAGGCACGCACACGCGTGCCCTCCATAAACAGCGACTCCCAACACCTACGACCTGGCAGTCCTGGGCCCCGAAGGATCTAAGCGGGGGCATTTGAATTTATGGCGAATGAGTTGGTAACCGAAACCGAAATGTTCATACTTTTACTGTTAGTTTGTTCGTTGGCCAAGTTTTGTGCGTTGCAAATTGTGGCACTCGAGTGGTTCGCAATTCAAGGCCAAGGAGTCCCAGGACCGGCGCAGAGCTCTCCCCTCACCGTGAAGACATTTTGTTCGACTTAAGTGCCATAAAAATTGTACAACTTTTATGCCATGAAAATGTCATGAAGTGTTTTTAACGGTGCACGCAGGCATTGATTTTCCCGAAGGGCCGCCGCTCCGCACTCAGCGGTTGCCAAGAAAGTGAATCGTGGAGAGTTAATAATACGATTCTGGTTAGTGGGTCAATGGAACTACTGACGGGCCTGACAAAGCCGTTGATTTGATTTTCCTTCCCAATTTTCATTCCCTCGAATTTGTGTGGGGAAGGGAAATCGATTGGCCGACCAACCAATTCCTCGGTTTTGAAAATGGGAAATTAGTCTAATTTGATTTGTAATTTGATGACAACAAAGTGGGGGAACGGAGGAGGTTGAAAATCAAAGTTAAAATCGTTAGAAATGAATAGAGAAAAATCTGAAAGCCTCTTGGTTTTTAGTTCATATATCCCAATGTAAGGATTCAAATGCCTAACAAACCTGAGAAAAAAAGGTTTTGGCAGTCGGAAATATTTTGATATTCCTCGACCTGCAGAAGTTCACATTTTTCTCCATTAATCACTTAATTTCTGGGTAGTCCAGAATCACCCAAGACCTTCGAAATGATGAGCTCTTTTCACCCTGTAATTCCCGTGAACTCCGTTTGTTTGTGGAAGTCCAAGCCTTCCGTGTTTTTAGCCCGTCCATTAATCACTTAATTTGGTTGTCCTCACGTCGGCGGTAGTCGGTTGTTTGCTTCGATTTGGTGTAGAATCTGTGCGGGTATCGATTATTTCTTCAATTACGAAATATCAGCGCCCAATTTATGGCCTCCCGTGACTAATCAAATGCTTGTATTTCCTGGTTTGCTTTGCCCGGCGCCACGTGTTGCCAGCCTTGTTGTTGGCCTCATTTGCATATGAATTTCCGAATGGCCTGGAACACAAGTGACCAGAGCCCTGATTCCCGGGCCCCCAAAAGTGTCAACTAACAAGTTTAACGCGCCGTCGAGTCGCCGGCCGACCAAACTATCGTCTGCTGGACGTCCAACGTCCCCGTCTGCCCGGCTGGCGACCGCCGACTACTAATTAGTATAATTAACTGTATAGCCAAGTGCTCTGTGCTTAGAGCGGGAACGCGGTTTGGTTTGGTTGAGCTGAACTTCCGTTCGGTTTTGATGAGAGCGGGCAGAGAGTGGAGCCGAGTGGAGTCGACTCATTCGAATTGTTGCGCGAAGCGTGGCAAATTCTAGGGAAGTGGCACTAAAAAGGCAATTAAAACGCAAATGCACAGCCGGAAGAGCTCCCCATATGTCCAGGCGTTTTTGGCAACGAAAAATATAAATTAAATCAACTAATTAAGAAGCCCGCCCCCCCAAAAGTAATGGGCTTTTGATTTGCCAGCAGAATTTCAAGAGTTTTTAGCCCGCTCCACTCTCTCTGTGCGGGCTAATGAGCACAAACAAAAACAAAGCACTCGGTGGGCGGGGCGGGTCCTAGACACGCCAAAGGCAAACATATGCCAAACGCACGGCTGGTTGATTGACCGGCCAACAATAACAGGCCGGCCGAACGGTCGTTCAGGTGGCTGGGCCCTGCGGTCGGTTGGTTGGCCGGAGCCCTGAAAAGGACACAGGACACACCAAAGCAAACAGTCGGCATGACAGTGCAGAGCAGACAATTTGTGCTGCTTTTCATTACTTTGGTCGAGGGCGAGGCCGCCCTGCTGATACTCATAATGACATTGACTGTCTGGCTGGGTTATGTGTTTGGGGGCTGTTGGTTGTCCCAAAGTTTCATGTCAAATCAACTGAAATTGTTTGAAATTTCCACAAGTGGCTGATAAAATTTGATGCGTGTCTGGTGGCGGTTCTTTGAGCGTCTGCTGCTGGCCACCCGCAGTCCAGGCTTGTCGGCGTTGGAGGGCCGTTTTGTGGCCAGGACTCGTGTTCTGTTTGTTTTTTTCATTATTTCGTACGACATACAAACGAGCGGGAACGCGGAGTGTGACGTGTGTGTATCGATTGAGCCCCTGCTCCTCGCATACAAGCGTGAGTAATGCGATATATTAAGCATACGTCCCGTGGGCCCGTCACGCCTCACCTGAGCTCGCCTGCCAGCGGCACATTCAATAAGCGCCACATTAATATTATTAACTTGCATGCAATCAATGCAATTTGTTTTGGGACCCCCGCCCGCCCGTCGTCCTTGATGAGACACTTGAGACTTCGGAGGCAGCCGTTGGCCTGGTAAATGTGATTTTCATAATTGAATGCACGCCTAATAAATTAAGTTGCCTATTCAAATCAAACAACAAGGACAGCCAAGACTCCGGCGTTGACAGCCAGGACTTAAATGAGATTAAATTAAAGCTGATATGCGGTCGGGCGGAGGGAAGGACCGGCAAAAATTGTGGAAATGTTAAAAATGAATAAATGTTGTAATTAAAAATTGTCGACAAACACTTCCGGTCACAAGTGCAGTGCACGCTGCCAGCCACGCCCACGCCCATTTATTGCATGCTGAGTGCAACTTTTGGCGAGAGTGCTCGCGAAAAACTTGTACATGAAAATTAATTTCCATTTTCATTATTCATATTTGTCGTCGCCGTCGTCGGTATTTAAAGTCCGCCTTGCCGGTTGTGCGGCCGCCACCGCCATTTTAACTTCCCGCTTGCTATTCAAATTAGTTGAGTTTCCTTCCCATTCTCCGCCCCCGTCCTGCGCAGCCAGCGCTTCCGTCTGCCGGCGCGGAGGATTCACAATTTTCTGTTTTTTTTCTGACGCGCATTTTAATTGAGCGAGGACTTTCTATTTGCCTGTGGATGAGGGGGAGCGACTGCAGTTTAACAGCAAATCGAGAGCTTTTTCCAATTAAAATTGCGTTAAAAATTCCTCACCACAAGCTGTTTGGAATTATTAACTTCTGCTGCTCTCCACTTTATTGACACATTCAATCACTGCCAAGGCCAGATGACGACCCACACGCACACCGGAAACACACACACGGACAGTGATATTGAATATCTAACTGTTTCCCTGTTGTAATATTTTCAATTGCAGGTGACGTGGCTGAAAGTTGACAAGGGAAAGTTCTTCGAATTCATAAATGGACGGAACCCGCCGTTTCGTAACTTCACCCTTGACGGAGCCGAAGTCGATGTGAGTATGCAGAAAACAACCGCAAATATTTATAATTGATTAAGCCCGCGAATTGAAAAGGGTCCAACCTTCAAGGCTTCAGTTGAAAGTGTTCTTTTTGGTTACTTAAAATCGCCGGCTCAAAGGTCTCAATTCTGCAGAAAAAGAGAAAGAGGAACTTCAATTTTGACAAGGAGAAATTGCTGGCTTTTAAGAATATTAACCCAGTCATCTTTCCAATACGTTGGAGGTCTTTTAAGTCGAGTTCTTTCCTTAGAAACCTCCTGCTTTAACCTTCTATGTAAAAATATCGAGCCATGAGAGAATCTCTATCTATACCTAGTTACAAAGTGATCTGAACACAGTGAAGAATCCAGATCGAATTTAGAAAATAAGTTTGGATCTCTGCAATCTCTCAAGCAAACTAAGACCCAGTCTTACATGTTGGAAATTAAAAAGTCCCTCGAATAATAAACCTCCGAAAAGTTATTATTTCTTCTAATTAAATCCCAACCTCTTTGTGCCAACAGTGGGAGAACTCGAATGAGACGCAGGTGACCCTGAAGGACGTGCACTTCGATCTTTCCGGGCAATTCTACTGCGAGGTCTCCACAGACACCCCAATTTTTACGAAGGCCTCGGCCGATGAACTCCTCAGCGTCTACTGTGAGTATTTTTACCATTCCACCGGATTTGATTATCTCAACTTCTCTGCTTGTGTCACAGTGCCCCAAACCGGACCACCCACAATCAAATTCCGGAAACGCACCCCCTTTGCGGTGGGCGAGAAACTGTTCGCCTTGTGCAACACGACCCGAGCCCGTCCGGCCCCGCACATAACGTGGCTAATCAACGGCAAAAAGGTGCGTATTCGGGGCCCGAGGTCGATTACTTGAGTTATGCAATCGGTGGCTGCGGCCAACGACTGTCCGGGGAGAGATGAAAATCTGTTGCATAAAACATTTTGGGGCCGCCGGCGGCAGTGAATTGGGATTAACGGCGCCCTTAAAGCCAGTTTATAATTATGGCCTACATGGTGGACGTGGAAGGCAGCGAGTGCAGCTTTTATTTTAATTACCAGAAGGCAGGCCGCCAGCGGCCACACCAACAAAAGGAAATGAAATTTAAATAAATTTATGATGGCCCGAGGACCGAATTGGGTTGGGCTGCCGCCCGACAGCAGCGGGCAGCGTATGGAAAACTCTAAAATGAAATTTATTCATAAACGCGCCCCACCGCCCCAGGCGGACACAACTGTTTTTACCCAAACACACACACACACACGCACGCACACTAGCAGGCCGCCAAAAGGGAGCGTGGGCAAGGTCCCAGCAGTGCCATGATCCATTTTTAATTTCAGCTGCGTTCGCCCAGCCAACAAAGGGAAATTTATGAAACAACAACGGGGCTAATAACAGTCATTACCAAGAGGGAGACCCTGCGACCGACAGACTGACATTGAAATGACTTTGTCGCCGCCACCGCAGGCGACTGTAATTGCTGCCCTACTCTAATGTTTTATCTCACCCTCTTCCTTGGCCTTTCTTTGGCTCCTGCCGGTTGCAGGTGGAGGACAAATATGTACGCACCCATCACGTGTACTCGTTCAACGGCAAGAGCCATCGCCGGACCCAGCAACAGCAGCAGCAGCACCAACTCAACCAGCAACAGCTGCAGCAACAGTATTACCAGCAATACTTCAACCAGTACCAGCAACAGATCCATTTGCCGCCGTTCTACGATCGATACGACAAGAGCCTGCGCTGGGGCGGCTCTCGGCCGGGAGGTAAGCTCGCTTCCCTCTCTCCTTTTTTAATAAATAAACAAATAAACCGGCCACGGTGTGAACAGCCGGAGGGGCAGGCCTTGTCGCTCACGTACACCATAAATCCCTGACCAGAACGCTGACTGCTGTCGCTGACTGGGCACTGGACGGTGGGCAGTGGGAGTGCTGACTGAGCAGGACAATTGTGCCGCCGTCGGTCGTATTTGCTTTTGTATTTGATGGCGAGTGCGGGTGCGTTGCCGTTGCCGTCGTCATTAGAAGAGCTCTTTGAACAGCTTGCCGTGCCGCAACATTTACTTTAATTAGCTTTGTTGTTTGATTCTATTCTTTTACTGCAGATGAATTCTCGCATTTTGCCACCCACCATGGCCATGAGGGCCACGGGCATGGACATGGCAACGTGTACAACAATCCGTTTAGCTCGTTGGCCAACTATCACGACATTGGCGAAATGCACGAAATCCATCAGCGCAACTATGACAATAAAAAGCATTTGGAAATGAAGAAACAGCTGGAGATGAAAAAGCACAGGTGAGTCCGATGCCATCACGTCCACCTACTCAGCTTAGCTGTACAAGTCAAAAGCCGTATAATTAATCACAGTGCTGCCTCGCAGGCACTACCACGCGCATTTCATTCCTTTTTGCCTGACTTATGCGAACTAACAAGGCCCCAAGCCCCCTGACTCTCAAAAGTATGCTATACATTTTGTAAGTTTCATCCATTGCCAGAGTCGCTCTTTCTTTCTGGTTGTGTGTGTAGTGAATTTGCCAAAAGCTACGAATGCTTAATTACACTGCTCTGCACAAAATTAAAGCGGGTGTGTGGGTGTGGCAAATGGTGCGACTAATTTAGAAAATTGGTTTCAAAAAACCCTTTGCAAAGCACAAATGAATATGCATTCCTAGACCAACAGAGAGTAGCAGGATTCTAAAGGATTGAAAGATTACCCAAACACTTGGCCGCTTAATCGGAAAGTTAATTGAATCTCTGCTGGGGCGTAAGAATTCTGGGAAAAGGCTTAAACCGGCATAGTCTGTTTTTGACATGCAACAATGGAAATTCCGGGAATCTCCGATTCAATTTTCCTAACTGATTCTAAAAAGTTCAAAGGCGAAATTAAACTACAGCGTGGAGATTTCTGCTACCGACTTTCATAAGCCCCGCCAACTTGGCTGGCTGGCTGGCTGGCCAGTGTGACGTTCGGGGGGCAGTGCCCAGCGGTTAGACTTTTAGTTGTTCCGACTGCCACTTCGCTGCAAACTTTTCATATTCTTATCAATTTCCCAACATTGCGTGTGCCCCAAAGTAACTGCTCGCTGTGTGTGCTGGCGTGTTTATTAAAGTTTCCTTATCTTTTGGTCTGAAAAGGATTTGGGCAAATGTTGGCACATTGTTAGTTGCCCACGGCGCCTCCTTCCCCTGCCGTTGGCTTCTGTTTTGTTTTATTTTATTCGACTGCTTGCAACGCATAAATAAATTTTCCCTTTACTGATTCAACCTTAGCAGATAGCAGGCCCTCCTTTAATCTTCTGTGGGGGAGAAGCGGACGCGTGTGTGTTTACTTTACGGCTTTCGGTTGGTTACTTGCCGCGATTGGAAGTGAAACGTAAATGAATGCTATAAATTATTTACGCTCACCTCTGATATTAAAAATCAACCAGAAACTTTTCCAATATACCAACTTTTTCGGGCTAACTTTCAACGCAGCACACTCAACACACGCACACCCACACACATGTGTGTGTCTGAAGCCTTTGAAGTCGCTGCTCGTGGACTCGCTTCCCCTACTGGGATAGTTCGGCAGCCAAGAAGGCAAATCAGCCAAGAAGTGTGCGAAATTCTATAAGGATTTTCCCAGAGTTTTTCCCACTTTTCTCGCCTCCCCTCTTTCCCACTTCCCTATGTCAAGGCACTTAGAAACTGTGACCCATGCATGGGTAGCTTTACGACTGTTTATTATGCAATATATTCCCTCTGCGAAACTTCCTCCTTCAACGGTAGCCAAGGTGCATTCGTTGGCCAAGTGAAATAAAAGATATTTACGGCAATCCAGACTTAAAAATATAAAGATCCTTGATCAGCAAAAGACGCGGATTTACTAACCGAGGACAATTGCGGCGAGAACTAACCTCAGTTTGCTCATCTCACCAACTGTCCAATCAAGGGCTTTCAAGATCTGTGCGGATTTATCTTTTTTCTTAACTTCTGAGATTAAATAGAATCTGCCCAAAACCCCGACATGTCTTGTGTGTCCATCTCACCATCTGTCCAAGAGTCTTCAAGGTCTGTCTCCTGAGATTGAACTCCTGAGAGTCTCTTCAAATTCGAAGAAGACTTTAACCGCTACAAGTCTTTTTTATTCATCTCACCAACTGTCCAATTAAAGACTTTTAAGATCTGTGCAGACTTATCATTTTTCTGATTTCCTGAGATTAAATTCTATAGAGTCTCCTCAAATTTGGGCATGACATAACCTCAAGCCTCTCCTCACAACCGGGAAATGTCTTGTGTGTCCATCTCACCATCTGTCCAATCAAGAATCTTCAAGGTCTGTCTCCTCAAATTGAACTCCTGAGACTCTTCAAATTTGAAGACGACTTAACCGCCCCAAGTCTTGCGTGTCCACCTCACCATCTGTCTTTAAATACAGACAAGTCTTGTTTGTTCATCTCACCATCTGTCCAAAGGCTTTCAAAATCTATGCAAGTTCAAATATTTTTGTCCCCTCAAATGTCTTGTTGGTTCTTCTCACCATCTGTTCAATCAGAAGTCTCCAGGTTTTGCGAAAATCTTCTCAAATTCAGACTAAACCGTCTGGTATTTTTCCCTGGAAGTAAGACCAGATTTACTGACCCAACCTGAGCACACAAGCTGAAAGGCTTTCCTGCTTTGTTTTCTGAGAATTTTGGGGGGAAATCGGAGAAAGTTTCAAGGGCTGCAATTGAACTTTTACGGTCCATAAGATAGCTTATTTACGGCCCAGTTGGCTACAATAATTTGGGGGGCCGTTGTGTTGGCTTAATTTGCCAACATAATTTAGCCACGTGCTGTTTCCGCAGCAGCCCCCGGAATGGGCGGGGCCACGCTAATTGCATTTGCAATGTGTGGCAAAAGCGATTTTCTAAATAATTTGGCGCCATTCAAATTCCGATTCGCGTTCACCTTGAGCCGCACAGGCGGAAGGCGTGGCAAACTAATTTCACTGAAAACTTAACGGTAATATGTAATAATTTATATGCAAAGTGCATGACGGTAGGTCGGTCGGTCCGTCCGTTGGTTGGCTCAGCTGCACGGCCCCGTGGGCGTTAAGTCGGCCAGGCCAAGAGCGCGCGGTTGCCTCGGGCAGCCTTGAAACAGTTTTCACCTGCACACAAACCCGGCCCGGAATGACAGGGGCGTGATTTTCCAACGGGGCTATTAAAAATTTTGCAACCTTTTTGCTGTTGCAAAAATGTGTGATGATGATAAGCGGGCGCATGTTTATGCAACAGTCGGCCACGCCCCCACCGCCGCCGGGTGGCGGGTGTAAGCGAGTGTGCATAAATTTCCCCCGTGTGTGTGTGAGCGCGCGTGTGTGCCATCCTGTTTGTGGTAGTGTTGAATAAACTTTACAGTTTATTAAGTTTATGTTTTATAAACTGAACGACGGACTGTGCGGTTTCATGCCACTGGCGCCGGCATCTGTTGTTTTATGCAAATGGCGAGTCAGTCAACCGGTGACCTTGACTGTCAACGTCGGCCGGGCCAAACTAATTAAACTCTTCTAATTTTATTAGCCGCCCCGCCAGCCTGTGAGGCTGACAGGATGACACGGGAGAAAGTGTGAGTGAAAGTGCAAGCGGCTGAGTAGAAAATGAAGTGCCCTCACACACGAGCAGACATTTTAATGAAGCGTCAGTCAGGCCGCGCGCCGCAGACCTGCATTGAATGGACCTCGAGCGCCTTGAAGAATGCAACATGCAACATAAAAACGAAGAGCAAAACAACAAAGGCCGCCACCGAACTGCCTGATGTGCCATAAAAAACAAACACAAAGCTCGCGAGGGGCGGGGCAGGGGGCGGCCGGTTGTAAAGGCAAAACACGTAGACCTGAATGGAACACTTGCCGGCCGAGGAGACGGGGGGCGTGGCAACGTTTAACGCCGGCTGCAAATGGGCGTGGAGGTCAGGGGTCGGAATGCAGGTGCCGAGGGCAGCGGCGGCGGCGCTGCTTTTTATGCAGTCAAAAAGTAGTTTACACGTTGTTGCACAATTTATGTTTGTGCAACACGTAAGGCCTTTGTGCCACACACACACGTGCAGGCCAACGAGACGGTAATTCTAGCCATTTGTCTGCCTCGGTGTCTGGGGGGCTCTCGGTCGGCCCAGTTTTCTTCATCTTGCCAGAAGTTAATGGGTCTGAATAAACGACTTTCGGGGCAAATTGAACGTGATAAGGACACAGGCAGCAAGTGGCACGAAAATCTCCCGCTTTTATGACTGCCACATGCGTGCAACGAAAGCTCTAAAATTGATTGATTGCGCAAACTATAAAATCCCTTACAAAGCAAAGGAAAATTGAAAGTCTTTCTCCACTCACCTTAAAGGCAGTCGGCCGGGAAAGGTAAATTAACAATTAATTAATTATTTATCTCCAATTAACTGGCACATGAGCAGCACTAAAAAAAACAACAACAAAAATCGAAGCACGCGGAAGGACCAGGGGGCGGGCGGGGGGTAGTGAATGCACTTTATGGAAACACCTTGTATTTGATTGCACATAATTTACACCAATTTACAAACACTCAAAAAAAATAACAACAAAAATGAAACACAAAACGAAATGAACAATCGCAAATTAAAAGGCTCGCTTTGAATTGGGCGTGGCATCAGGGGGCGGTGGGGACGCCACTTTCATTGTTTCGTCGGCAATGAAATTTGTATTTATTACCGTCTTAATTCACGCACGGAAGCCCTTTGTTGTTGTTGGCTGGCCGGCACAGGCCACGGCGGGCGTTTGTTCTCAAAAACACAAAACTCATTCATTTCCGCACTTTAATTCGATACTAGACACTGCTATTTACCGACGCGAGTACATTTTCCGCCCTAAATCAATAAGAATTTGCAATTTTCACAATTTTTCGCGGAGCAACAAGCAAATTTTCCGTTTCGCGATCAAAATTTGTTCTTTGAACTTATTTGCCGGGCTGCCGGACTGTTGATAATCCGAAATGTGAACAACTGATCCGAATTTGCATGGCAATCGCAACTGGGTGGCAGCCCTAAAGAACCAAAACAAACCAATTTGTTCACCGCGGCGCCAATTTAGGCAATTTTAGCAAAAAATATTAAAAATTAGTAATTTAATTGTGTAAACTAAGCCAGTGTTTATAAATATCGTTAGGAGAACTTAAAATGCTTAAATTAAAAGTGTTTAATTGTAGTTTGTCCGGGTTTTTAATGCAAATTGCGTGATGCAGTGACATCTCGGCAGGCCTTTCAACTTTTTTGTTTCAATCAAAACGCTTCAATCAAATTTTCCGGTGCTTTTCTTTTATTAAGCGACGATTTTGATAATGCCCGCCACTTGGGCGGCCTATTGACTCTCGCTCCTTGACCCACTTAACCCTGGGCTTAACCTCCATTAGGTTCGCTCGGCGGGGTCGCGGCAATTAAATTAGAAAACTTTGCAGACGGACAGATTTTCCAACTATAATTTTGATTTGGTCATTGCCAGCAACTTGACCCTGGCCAATAGCCGTCATTACAACTCGCGCACCCGCCATTTAATGGCCGAATTTTTGCCACGCGCCTCACCAGCCCCAGGCCCGGGGACGCCCTCGTCTGGGCTGAGACTGACGCGCCATAATTAGCCGGACTACAGCGGCTGTCGCTGCTCCTGATCGCGTGTGTACCCGTAATCCTTTTAGTGGCCACCCCACCCGCCCTGAGCTGACGGCGAAGGCGACGACCACGACGGCTGTAATTGTGGGCACGTGGGGAGGAGCCGCTGGGGTCACTTTAATTTACGGCTACTCCGGAGCGCGGCCAATGCGCTTTTAGTTTTAATTGCAGGTTGCGATGAAAGCAGCTGGGAGCGGGAAGCGGCGGCCTGATAGCGCGGCTACAACGTCCGCCTGGCGTGCCCCATTAATCAGGTGACTACCCCGATGCCCGCCTCCAAACAACGCGCACACGTTCCATTAAAATTAAATTTTCTATTTTATAACGAAAGGGAAACTAACTAATCGGCCGATTTGGCTACATGCGAATTAATCTCGATTCAGTCGGGGCAAGTGCCGGCCAGGCTACATCAACGACCTCTACTTAACCTTGTTCACCGGCAGGTAGCTGCCGCCCGGAGCACTGCCCACGGCCGGCGGAATGTAGCCACTCTGAGACTCCAGCTCCCCGCCAGCAGCCAGGCCACCCGACCGGATATCAATGGCCGGCTGGACAGCCGCCTGCCGCTTCGAGGTGAAGTCCAAAACAGGAGCCACTCCGCCGTTGTGTGAGTGCGAGGAGCCGCCCAGCCGCTCGTACTCCTGCTGGATGGTGCGCTGGGCGTTGAGCGCGTCCTCCGGAGTGCGGTACTTGACGAAGTGAACTTCGGGTTTGCTGGCCGTCTGGTGGTTCAGGTTCTGCAGCCGGTTGGCCAGGCCCGAGAGGTCGCCCTGCTTGGTCAGCACGTAGATGGCGGTCTGCTGCTCGGCCGACTGCTTGGCCAGGGCCAGGGCGGCGTTCTCCAGTCCCTTGTTCTCCGGGGCCTTAATGAAGACCACGCGCAGGTTCTTCTTGAGCGCGGCAGCCAAATCGTCCACATTCCGGGCGTCTTCGAACTCGATTTCCGGGGCCGAGTACGTGAAGAATTCCTTGTTGAATTCCGTGTTCACGGGGGCGTTGTAATCCCCACGCTGGCCCTCAAAGTCAGCGCCGCCGGACACTGCAGATCCGCCGCCACTAGACAGACCCTCGCCGCTGAAAGAGCCTTCCGCGAGTGAGCCACCGCTTAGGGAGCCTCCGGTGAAACTGGCACCGCCTGCTGCGTAGTTGTAGCCTCCGACGTCGGCCCGCACGGCCGCGGCCATCAAGGTGAGAAGCTGTAAAGCGGAAATTTGTGAATCCTTTGGTTGGTGGGTGGCTGGCCAATTGCGCTTACAATAAATCCACGCATGTCTGTGGCTGCTTTCGTTTTGCTGCTCTGCCTGTCGCCTTGAGGTGTGAATCGAGTGTGTGATGACTGGCCAGCCCCGTGGGCGTTTTTATAGGCGAGCCGGAATCTGGTTGTCCCGTTGTCGAAACGAAGCTGCAAATTGCAAAAAGTCCGCAAAATCGTCTACCGTTGCAAGAGCCAACTGGCCGGCCAATAAAACCAGATGCTTCGGAGATCCGAAAAACCGTATCCGCCAGGCATTCGCATTTTGCATAAATAAAAAAACAATGGGAATTTCGTCATGCGGCTCTGATGGGCGCTCCCCGACCAAAAAAACATCTGTGAATGAATTGACAATGAAAGACGAACGGTCAACGGTCACAGCGTCCCCAAAAAATAACTATCAAGCTTTGGAATGCTCTTTTTCGGGAACTCAGAGGTCGAATTTGGAAGGTAAAAGCGGCAGAAAAGTCAAGACAATCGGCGAAGGAAGGAATAACAGAGTTTCTCAGTTCTTTGGGTTGCTCTTTTTCGGAAATCCCGGAGGTCGAAATCAAAAGGTAAAGTCAAGAAGAGAGGGTCTTAAAAAGCTTGCGGGATCTGGAAATATAAGATTGGGAGAACTTCAGTGGATTTCGGATGGGACTGAGGGAAAGAGGGAAAACGAAACAACCTCACCCAAAAAGAGTTTCTGAAAGAAGATCCCAAGATTATTTAGAGGATTTAATCTTCTAAATTGTCTTTCAAATTCTAGAAACGAATTGGAAAGGTCTCCAAACTCTTAAAGCCTCTTCTTGGTTCCCCAAAACTGCCCCCAAAAAGAGCATTTAGTTCTTCGCATTGGTGGGGGCTCCGTGCGCCCTCTCTTGGCATTTTTATTGAGGCCAAAAATGGAGCAATGCCAAATATTTCGGACAACAGAAATCCACTCGGATCAGCAGATCCACCGACGCCATGTAAATTTGCATTGTTCGCGGTTTAGTGGATGCGTAATTAATTAATTAGAAAGCAACAACAACGCGGGCCACAAAAATAACAGCGAATCGATTTCAGCGTTCGCCGGGAATTATTGGCAAATTGGAAATGAATTCATTGATATACAAAAATATTTTTTATGCTGCCGCCGAAAGTGATTAGCATTTCAGCGGCCCTCAAACAGGTCGCACTGCCTACGACGACCGCTCAACTTGGCCAGTCGAGGGCCTGACCACGGCTGAGGGCGCCCACTGTGGCCACCAAGTGTCGTTGGGAAATACGGCGAAAAAAGCGGCAAACGAAAGGCGGTAAAAAAATCGTATTTATGCAAATTAACTGACGCCGCTTACGGCTTTTAATAGTTTACTATTTGGCCGTGTTTTTGCATCTCATTAGTCCTCGATGGCGTGTGGAATTGGAGGAGGGGGCTGGGGATTGGGAGGGGGCTATTAGCGGCGGGGAGAGGCGTGGCTGGGGAAACAATCGATTAGTCGTTGATTTGTTGCCAATTTGACTTTTGGTTGGCAATTAAAATTCCCGTCCGCCGGGAGAGGCTTGAACTCATCATTAATCATTGCCTACTTTTCGGGCTCAGACGAAAATCTCACCCAGTAAGCCGCGCCGAGCTCGGGCCGCTTTAAGTGAAATCAATAAAATTGCAATCAAGTTAATTACGAAAATGTGTTCTTTAAACAGACCTCGAGCGTAGCGAGGAGGGAGTCTGGTTGCCCGGCTGGGCGCTTAGTGATTGACGATAAATGCGCAATTAAGCAAATTATCCCTGCGGCCCGCCGCCAACTTGAGAGCTGAAAGCTGAACAGTCGCCGTCGTTTCCGTCGCTGCCGTTGTCGATCTGCTCGCCAAACTTGGGAAAACAAACAAAAGTTAATTGCAAATGCAGCCGGCAAAATAAACAACCAACCCGCCAGCCCAGAAATGTGGAAAGTTGATACTGCCAGCGACCCCTCCGGCGTTGCAACTGCGGTTGCGGCCGCTAAGCTCTGCCGGCGCCATTAAAATCCCCACCACGGAAGATGCACATGGCCGGGCCATTTATCGACAAACGATTGTGGCAGCGGCGGAAGACCCACAGACTGCTGAACATGAGCTTGCATTCCATTAGCCCAGTCTGTTTGGTTGCCGTGCCGTTTTTAATGAACGTTACATTCCCGCCCACTCGACAGGGTGCTGCGGTGCGTGTGCGTTGTTCGAAAACGGAACTGGGAACTGTCAGCGGCAACGAGAGCTGTCAGCTGGCTTTGGAGTCTAATTAAAAGAGGATTTCTAGAAAGGGTGGAACAGCCTCATCCACATCCCCAGCTTCCTTGAGGTCCGAGAAGGAAACTTTCGATTTTAAGCCAACAAAATTTGATGGCTTTTGGGTTCGGGGCTCCCTGGGGTGTCCCCCACCTGCTGCTGTCCGGTTTTCTTGTCCTCCGACAGCGAGTTGGCATCTCTGCTGTCAACCAATGGTCTGTCTGTCTGTCTGTCGGCTGGGTTGCCTGACATAAATAATTCAAAGCGAATGGGAAAACCGCCGCCGCCATTCCGACGCACGCAAACGCACACGACAGGCAGGCGTCGTTGTCAGTTATCATTTGACGCCAGGAACCGCCGGCCGAATGGCAGATATTTCGATCTATTGAGTTGGTAGCACCTTTCGGGTCTCTGAGTGACGTAGCATTTTCCACTCCTGAATAGTTAATGCGGAATTAGCCGGGCCCTTGGCAATTACGCGCCCACCCGAATTTGCATGCCTTGAAAGCAACTTTTTCTCTCCTTCCTTTCAAAGTTCCCCTTGTAATCTGTGGCTGGGGGGTGGTGTGGCTTTTGCGGTTAGTCGAACTTCCGATTCAAAGTCGTCGTTTATAAGAAATTCATGGGTTGAGAGCCTTGAGCCTTTCGCAAGCTAAATGAATTTGAGGTGCTTCCAGTCGCAGGAAATTAAGTGGAATTAATGAGGCCTCTTTCTGGAAATCATCAGCGCCTCTTTTATGGCACTCCTTGACCCGGGCTGGCAGGATAAATCGATGGCTCATAACTGGGCCACGGTATTGTCAACAGCACAACAAGCTGCCGGCCACATTTCCACTTGATTTGCATGGCCAAGACAGGGCGGCCCTCCCGCTGGCCGGATGTCCTCGCTGGAGGGAAAGAAATTTTTATATTGAAACAACAGCAACATCGGTGATGCAATATCCACCGCCACGAATGCTGGCGGTTCCGCCCGCCTCGCGGCCCTCGTAAAGCTGTCGAAGGCTTATGAGGATGATGTGCATTTGCTGTGAGTTTTGCTCGGCATTTGTTTGCCTTCTCTTAGTTTAACTAGCTTACTGTTGCTGGCTGTCTCACGGATTTGTTGTTGCCGCAACTGCTGTTGCCGCTCAGTTGCCTTGAGTTGTCTTAATGGCGAAATGCTGCCGGAGCCCTGCCGGCGGCTCATACTCTGCGCGCAGTAAGCCCGCCAAAAATTGTTGCCTACTTTTGTGCGCGCACTAAAAATTCCGAGCCAAGCCAGCTGGCGGCGGGCGGCTGTTAATCAGCAGAACCAACCAAACTAAATCGAGTACTCTTTCTTTAATACAGTAGATATTCTTGATCGAAGCAGAGTATTTTCTAGTCGTTGTGGACAGGCCTTGCTGTGTGCCAGCATATTTCGCTTGGCGTTGCCAGTTTGCTTTCCTTGCCAGGCATTTGCCTTGTCAGCGGAAGCACGTCTAGGCAAACACACGCACACACACACGCACACGCACGGATATAACTACAAACTTTGCTTACTTCCTTGGCCCGCGTCCCTTTGGCCGGGTGACAGTACAGCTGCAGAGTTACTTTTCCTGACACCTTCCTTTATCTTCCCAACGGGCAAGATGGCTGACTGCTTCCGCCAGAACTTCCCGTCTTCCGTTCCTGCTTTAAAGTCGATAAAGTCTGGCGAAATTGCTTGAATATTTGCTGCAAATTCGCCAAATGAATCGAGTTCGAAACTAACCAATCGCCTGGCTCTCGAATCCTCCAGGGCCATAAAATTTTATGGCCCATCGTCTTATTTGTTCGAGTGCCACACGCACACCCGCCCAGACGTTGGCAGTGGTAATTTCACTGTCATTTTGCATTTGTAATAAAGCAGCCGAAGCCGCGAGGCACACGCACGCCCGGCCCAGTTAATTACGAGTCACCGGGATTCGTTGCTATGCCGTCCCAGACTTCTTATCAAATATGAAACAAACTCGTAAAGAATAATTAGACAGGCATCTTTGCAGTGTGTGTGGCAATCTTTCCCCGGCATTTGAATAATGCAAACTAATCACAATCCGCCAAGGCGCCCAGGCAGCCCGCCAAATAAAACTTTAATTCAAATGCCGCTGCCGGCCCGGCTGCGTGCCGGGCATGGCCAAAATCCTGTCATTCGGATGACGCATCAATCATAAAATGCAAATGTTGGCGTTGATTTCATTCATGTGAAAACCTTGTGAACCTTTTTGTGGAATCCTTGCAGGAACTCCGCCTCCAATCGCAAATACCGACGACACATCAACGAGAACGCTTTGGGCATCATACGCAGCACCCTGAACAACGGCGGCTTCGGTCCCCAGGCGCCCAACATGAACAAGGAGCTGGGCATCCCGCCCAATGCCGGGCCCATGAATCAGCTGGCCGCCGGCTACCAACGGCCCATTTCCCATGCCGGCGGTGGCAGCGGCGTGGCAGCCGCAGCCGCCGCCGTCACCGCCGCCCAGCAGGAGAAGGGAATGTTCAGCATCAGTCAGCTCAACATCGATCTGACCGAGCAGCACGCGGGCAGCAGTGGACGCATGGAGATCACCTGCCTGTCCACCATTCCCTCGGCGGTGGGGCAGGGCGAGCAGTTCGCCGACTACAAGACGTATTCCGTGAAAGGTGAGTGAGAGGGAGAAACGGCAAAATCAGAGGGTAATTTATATTTGTGTCTGAGGGTCCGTTGGCCGTTGGGGCTGTCACGTTTTGCGCTGTGCTTGAATTTAATTTCCATTTCCCGACGGCGGCGGGCAGAAAGAGCAGCGAGAAAATGGTTAATTTATCTAGGAGGCTTCTTGGGTTGTCCTTGTCCGAAGGAACTGTAAATTGCGGCATATAATTTACACATTTGTTGGGGACAATGTGGCAAGCACTGGGCTGTCGTCGTTCCCACGGAGCGTATGCGTGATATTTGACCCGCTGTCATTTTCCCGCGGGCGTTGCCGGGGCGGCCGCAACTTTTCCTGCCGCCTCGTTAATGTGCAAAGTTTGTTTTGCTTTCGAATTGTTTCGTTTTTTTTTATTGGAATTATTTATACAGAGCCTTTGTCCGGGCGGACTGATGAATCTGTTGCACTCTAACTTTCTATTCTCCTTGCAGTGGAAGTCGAGCGGCAACAGGCGTCGTCCACGTCCACGGCCCCGCCCAGCATTGGCATGGCTGCCCTGGGCAATGGCAATGGGCATGGCAATGAGACCTCGGCCGGCGGAGTCCTGGTAACGCACATGGGGCCGGTCATCCAACTGCTGGCCCTGGTGCTCTTCGTGGTCAGCTACTAAAACGGGGCGAGGCGGAGCAACAGACCACCGAGAAACCCCTCCCCCCTCCACACACACCCACAGATGTATTTACCATAAGAGTATTTAATTTATCCCCACGACAAGCGCGCAATCGAGCTGGAAAATAAGCACAAATTTCGGGCAGGAGAGACCAACGAACAAAAAAATCCGAGCAAATCTGGCAAAGAAAAGCTCGGCAAACAATGAGCCAGCGGGTCTGTCAGAGGACCCCAAATTGAAATAGTTTACTTGTAAATAATTGTAAATGAAGCCGAAGAGACGACAATGGAGCGACGCTGGTAATTAACTAAGCAGCCAAGAGAGCAAAGGGCAAAGCAAAACTGCAGACAACCCCGGCGTTTTTATTATTTTGTGTGTACAGCTGAAGAAACTGGGCCGGCAATTCCTTGATTTTGTACTCGAAACAAAAACCTTTTGACGACAAATTCGCATCAGTCGAACAGTCCAACAATTGTAGCGGCGGGCGTGCCCCGTCCTTTGAGCAAAATTTGTAAACCACCCCAGCAATTTTGTCCTACAAATGCAGCCACTCAGCTTGGGCCAAAGTACCTAAAAGAAACCACAAAAATATTGCGAAAAAGATAAATATTTTGTACGGTGTTTGTAGCAGCGCTTCTGCAGAACTTTAGCAAGGCCAAGGTGTCTTCCTGGCGGCCGAGGGCGAGGAAGGCAGTTGGTATTTTCGGTCGGTGGAGCGCTTAACCCATTAAAGTTAAATATACACCAAAGATAATTGGGAGTCCTACGAGTAAATTAAACGTTTAAATGTAAAATAATTAGACAGTTAAACCAAGAAGCTTAAAAATACAATCAGTGTTGAAAACATTCGAGAAAACCAACAACAAACAAAACACCCGAAAACCAAAAAAAAAGGGATAACAAAAACCCAGAGAACAGAGACAAATGGCCGGCGATTGTGGCCGAAACGGCAGGAGGCAGGAGGTGGCGCGTGTGGCCTAAAAATGGCCGCCCTGGCCACCTTCATTTCGAGGATTCCTGCCCCCCACCAGGCCGCTTTATTTTGTGTTTCGGTCATTCGCCTTTTTTTCCACATTTTGCGTCGTCGGTTTTACGCTCCCAAAATGGAGATACACCCAAAAAAAAGGAGGCGAATGAGTAGTTAGGAAATATTTGCCGTTACCCACGGCCCGGATAGTAGGTCAGTTTTTCCCCCGTGCTTTGAGTGTCTATTGGTATTTGAAGAACATCGTGTAGCATGTAAATTACTAAAGTACTTGGTAGTCATAGTCTGATGATGTCACCGTTTCGGTATAGAATTACTAAGGGGCGCATTGTGGGCCCCCGCCCTTCCCCAAGCTACCGTCTGCCCCACGTAGATCGCACACATGGCAAAGTAAATATGTGTAAAGCAATTAGCAATCAGTTTTACAATTTCCTAGCCCCCCACCCTGTCTTAGTGTCTGTGTCTGCGTTGAGTGTGAGTGTATTGCTAGCTTATAAATAAAGACAAGAAAATGATATTTTTAAAACAAAACTTACAGACAAAATTAGCGAAATATTTATTGGTAAGCCTGCGCTAAAGTTTTCCTAAAAATACCACAAAAATACCAACACAAATACCCATAGTAAAATTCGTGTATAAAGAAAAAACCGGTCTAAATTCTCCAAACGGTTGTTTCAGGATTCCCCGTCGGTTCATTTCCAATCTAGAAAAAAATACCAAACGTAGCCGAAGATTTAGCGGGCTGCCTAACCGATTTTTTTAAGAACAAAGAAAATAGTAATTATAAAAGAAAGAAATGAAAAACAAAGTTCATATTAAAATGAATATGGCTAAAATGTCTTATGCAGGTATTGACGTCTTCCTATGCTACGCTGTCTATTATTATAAAACTAAACGAGTAAACAATTGAATTACATTTATAAATTATACATCTACTAACTAAGGATATACAAAAAACAAAAACAACCATACAAAAATATACAACAAGAAGAAAACAATGTGTGTGTACATAAAAACGAAAAAGTTTAAGCAACTCTCCTCACTCTATGAATGTGTACTCTGAGTATTTCCCGAAAGACTCTCTACTTCGAATTGGATTCCTTGAACTCGTATTATTTTGAATCAGCTCACGATTTCTCTCAGTGCAACTCGCCAACTGACCCACCAAACATGCAAAGCGACTCATCACCTGGAAGAATCTCTTTCCTCTTTCCCAGCCCGTCTATCGAAAACGATAACGATAGCCCGATAGGAATACATTAAGTGTCACGCAGCAATAAACGTAATTTAATACAAAAAATTGCAAAACATATCATGAATGTTGTAAAAAATTCTCTGTGTTAAACTTAAAGTGACTCAATCGGCAGTTTAAAGATAATTCCATTAACCGCCGATTGAAAATACACAAAACTACCTACATAATTGTAATTAAAAGCCGCCGCCTCTTCCCGAAGTACAGTCAGCCAGGAGTCCCCGGAGAGGCGGCGGCAATTAATGTGTCTTCTGTTTTGTTAAATGTGAAACAATTAACATCCGGTTTTGTTTCACCTGCAAATTCGATTAGGCAAGCAATTAGGCATTTGTTGCTTGAACATTGAAAAGCCTCGGGCTTGCCTCGTCTCACTTTGTACACCAGAATCTTCCAGTCACACATATCATTGAAATCATATACAAAATGAATAAAATAAATTATAAAAAGAATATTGAATATTTTATAAGGAATGTAAGCGACCCCCACACACAAGCTTTGTGTCATTGTTTGTTTATTTTTGCAAAACCATTCGCACTTTGGTTTTGATTTATGCGTGGAAAGACTCTTGTAAAAAAAATTGACAAATATATTGGAAATTTGTGGAAATCATTGTACAACAATAAGCGAAAGCAGAGCAGCCGTGTTTCGGGGGAAGTCTAGTTAAATAGCATAAATTATACAATTGTATTAATTAAATCAATTATAACGCATGACGACCGCGGCGGAGAGCGCGGCCTCACTGAGTGTAACTAAATGTAAACAAAGCAGATCTGCATTATTTATAGATACAGACATACCAAGTCGATAAACCGAAAGAGACAGAGAGAGAGAGATAGAGAGAGAGAGATAACTATAACTATAAATTACACACTTGCCGTACTCACCGAGCGACGTTCGATGTGAGCTGTAAAATTGCAACTACGATTAATTTACAATTTAGAATTCGTATTCGAAGGCACCCACAAAAATAAAACATTGATGGGCCAATCACACACACACAAACACACACACGAAATTATATATACATCTATATATATATACATATATATATATAAAGATATTTGTGCTAAAACGAGCTGCGGTGTAAAGTGCGGAAAGAAAATGTGGAATAAACCTTAAAAAAAGAGAAACTAAATGTTGAAAACAAGCCGAAGGAGCGTGAGTTTTATTTGGACAGACGGGCAGATGGGTCGATGGGCAGACGGCAACCGCAGAGGGTCGCCTTTGTCGCCGGCTGTTTGTGTAACTCCGAGTTTGACGAATATCCTTTTAATCCTTTTAAATGCGCATGGAAATTGAGCGGCATAGTCCTACGAACAAGCACAATGAAATGCGTAAACAAAGGCAAACAAAACAGACAAACAAACCCCACAAATGGCAGACCCTACCCTCCCTCTCCTTCGGCTCTCCTGCTAAAAGGACACATAAGGTCAAAAGCCTTGGCGAAATTACGACAACGCTTTGAGTGGGCAAAAAAGACAACAGCGCTGACTGAGTGACTGACTGTCTGTGTGTCTGTCCTGCCCGAATGTTGTGCAATAATCAACGAAAGGATAAACTACGGAATAAATGGCGAATCAAGGGTATCATTGCCGACACGGCCGTAAAACACATCCGGCCAAGGCTAAACAAAGGGACGGACCGTCCCCATTACCCGGGAACGTAGTGATTTCCCTGCCAGTCTGTCCTGTCCGTCTGTCTGCCGCTCCACGTAGCCAAAGGTGCAATGTTTGTCTGCCCCCCGCTCTGGGCACACATAGCAGCCGCCTCCATTGATTGGCAGGCCGGTGACAGGCAAGCGGTGGCATTGAGATTTGGGCAAATGGCAAGTTGCCCCGAAAATGAGCAATTAACGCCGTCGCACTGTGGGCAAAATGACCCGATTAGGGGAAGAAAACTCATTGTCGCGAAACTAAAGACTTTTGCGGAAATACAA
>JBAMCP010000373.1:3462-49680 GCA_037075105.1 Lissocephala sabroskyi | reverse complement strand
AACCGCGACTTTCTCTAAGTAAATATAAATAATTAATCGACGAAAATAAGTTCGAGAAACTATAACAGAATTGGCTGAGGGAAAGTTGCAAAAGTTTTACGTTTTTATTAATTTTTTTGAAGATCGATTAGAGTACGAAATTCGGTAACTTAAGATACTTTGGGAGACAGGTATTTTTTCTCAAGCTTAGTTTTGCGAAAAAAAAACTATTATTGCTTTCCAGTCTTTTAACCTCGCTTTTTTATATCAAAATATATTTTTGAATCTCCTTGAAGTCGGAGCTAAGCTGACTTCACAGAATGTTCTTAAAAAAAAAAAAATCTGAAGTCCGTCTAAAAAGTGTTATATTTAGCTGAATTGTCCCTGCAAAAAATGACAACTCAAAGCTCAGTAAGTAAGAGGAAAAAAGCAAAGAATTCCTAGCGAAAGAATTAAAAGAAAAAGTGAAACAAAATTATTTATTCATGAGATTTAAAAGTAGCAGAAAAATAGCTTTCGGGAGTTTCCTGAAAACTATGAACTTTGTTTTACCGTAAAGAATAAGGAGAAATCGCTGCAGAAAATCCTTCACAAAGATTCGCTCTCCTCTGACTTCTTGGCCTTTTAGCTTCTTTCCAATTAATTAAAATTTTATTCGCCTTATTGAATATTCTCTGCCACACAAAACGTCGCCCATTAAAATAATCCTTGCAACTGAATTCGGTTTGCAAATCCCTCAATTTTCCGCCCAAGAAGACGTCCTGAAATTATATCTATGCATTTTCCTTTATACAAAATATTCCGCTGCTGACCACAACTGTCTCTTCATGCAAGCAAATTGCGCTCGTCCCGCTGCAGGGCAGCCATCAGTGACTCAGTATCGAAGACCTAATTGCAGCCACAGCCAGAGAGCGGGTGGCCTTTGGACCGACCGACCACATCGTTATGGCCAACGTATTTTCATCATATGCAAATTTTACTAAATGATAATAACACCCACAGACGCCCGGCCAGCGGCAGAAGATTGAGGGACCGAGGACCTTGTGTGGTCTGTCCAGGCGAGAGGGAAGGACATGCGGTTTCTTTTTTTTGCTTTCGTCCTTCATTTAGCAAAATATTTAAATATGGCAAACACGTAGTTTACATGCGAACCGGGAATTCTCATATAACAAACAGACGCACTCGCCATTTTTGGGGGTGTATCTTTTTTCGTGGTGTGGTAGGTGTGACTGGCTGAGTGGTGGGGATTTGTGTACATTTGATTTATGCGCTTTTGCACAAAATTTTGCTTTCTACGTGTCTCGTTGTTTTTTTGTCTATTTCGGCACACGAAAGTCGAAATGAGAATCCAAACAGGAGGCGGCAACCTGGCGCCAGATTTGGGTTAGCGAAGGCGAAGATACAAATAATAAATTTTGGCAGCCAAGCACGCGTCGGAGTTTGAGTATGTGGGAGGTGTGAGTCCTTCAAGAAAGTCAACAAGGACAGTTCAAATGGGAATTTAAGGCAGCTTAAAGATTTCATTCGAAAATGTAAATTAATCGGGCGAAAAATTAATCGAACATTTCAATGGATTATTGATTAAAGTTTTTTATGCACAATTCAGTTTCTTAAAAAAATAGAAATAAAATATAAATTTGAAGAGGGAATCTGAACTCTTCATTTCGATACGATCTGTTCTGAAGGAATTTTAATATCTCTAAATTTCTCCGATCTTTAGATCGGGCCTTTCGCCTGGGCGTTTTTTTCTTATGTGCCTTATTAAAATTAACTGAAAACTTTGGCCAAACAATGAGCGAATGATAAATAACATCCGAATTCGAGGCGTGTATAGAATTTCTTAATTTCAGTTTGTCCTTCCTGTCGGCAGCGGCTGGCTGGCTGGCTGGCTGTACATGAGGCCTATGAAAGCCTCGT
This sequence comes from Lissocephala sabroskyi, assembly GCA_037075105.1. Lineage (NCBI taxonomy): Eukaryota > Metazoa > Arthropoda > Insecta > Diptera > Drosophilidae > Lissocephala > Lissocephala sabroskyi. The sequence goes on along the minus strand of JBAMCP010000373.1, from coordinate 47,784 downwards.
AATGATTAGAAAAGACCGCCAGCTGTTTGCCTGCTTGCCACGCGCCGCATAAAATTTGTTATTGTTGTTGTTTGGAAACATTTTCATTTTGGATTTGCCTCGTCTTCTCGCATCGACTGACTGAGTAACCGAGTCGCAGCCTCAGTCGGCCACGGCCAACGGCTCAGCCATTCGATGGCTGCTGAGCAATTTTTGGGTTTAACCTTGACTTCCTTACGGCTCACACGAGCCCAGGCCCACACACACACACACAGCCGTCAAACTTCGCTATACACACCGAATGTGGGTGTGCCCGGCAGCGCCATCTTGACTGACTTGGCTCACTCGTCCTGTGTCCTGTCCGCCAGCTGCCTCCTCACCGTTGTTGTCACTCGCTCGGCTCGAGCTTCTAATCTTATCTGCTTGGCTATGCCCGACTGCTTGGGAGACTGTTTATGGGTGTGTGCTCAAATAAGTGTGTGTGTGTGTGCGTGTGTTTTCTTTTAGGTCGTCTCCTGAAAGTCATTTAAAATTATGTACATAAAAAATACCCAAAGAAAACAAGTGACACGGGAATTACGTAAAAAAAGACAGACAATTGAAATACTCTGGGAATTTAAAAAATTAAATATGCTTTTGAATTTTATAAAGGGTTTTTGGAACTATAGGAAAATATTATACTAGGGTTTTTTCTATCTATATAAATTGGATAGATTTGTGGCCTAAAAAATTCTGGTAATATTCTAATATCCCAAACTCATACTTGGTTGCTTGATAAATTTTTGGCTGATTGATCCAAATTAATTGTGTTTCCAATCTAAATTTGTTTTGAGAACCTTGGAATTCTATATTTTTATATAATCTTCAAATAATCATTAATTAAATAATGATTATTCAAGGCCTTTTCGTAAAGGAGTAAACGAAATTGATTTTGATCCAAAATAATTCTATTTCCAATATAAATTTGTTTCAAAAGACCTGGAATTAAATTTCTATATAATCTGTAAATAATCTATAATTTATTTGTGATTTTTCAAAGCTCTTTTGTTGGAGAGTAGACGAATTTTATTTAGCGTTTCTTGTCGTTTTATTCTGCTTACTTTACCCAGAAAAAAACCTTCAAAAGACCAAAAATTTTAACCCAAATCTCAAAGACAAACTTCAACGAATACTTTGCGGTTTCAGTCCTCAAGAAGGTGTATTTTTTACAATATTATAGTCCACTCTCCCTTCCTTTCTGGATCAATATAGCCGTGTTCTCCTTTATTTAGAAAAGGGTATTAAGAAGGGAAAACAGACACAGCAGCCGCCCCGTCGTCCCGTCCCCTGTGAGTTGGCTTTGCAGCCGACTAGGCAGCAAATCCAAGCGGCAAAGAAGAAAATTTTTTCTAATTTAGTCCACGCGACTTTTATGACTTTAATGGCCTACCACTTTGGCTGGTTGTTCCCTGGCAGCCCCACCAGCCGGCCATGCGCCCGTAACCGTTCACATTAGCCACGCCTGTTGCCTACTTCTTGGCGCCTAGGGATTTGTCATTATTGTGGTCCGACCCGGAGCTCTGTTGGCGGGCTTTGTGGCTGCGCCTCCCGATTCGGGTGGGATGGATTTTCGTTTGTATTAGGCAAGTTATTTTGTTGTTATTACCGGGACTGCTTTGTGCCGGCACCGCCACCGCACTTAGGCGCCATTGTGCGCTGCATTGATTTATAGGTGTGTGTGTGTGTGTGTGTGTGAGCATTTTTAATGGGCAATAGCCTGTGGCTATTTTTAGTTTATGAGCTGAGGCACAAAGCCCGGCCGTTTCGACAGTTCCGCTCGAAATCGTTTAATATTTTTTGATGGCCGCGTCAACAAAGCCACATCAGCATATTTTCAAAGACAGTTGCCACGTGAAACGTATTAAGGATCGGCAAGTTTAGAGAGCCTTCTTACAGTCCAGCGCGCTGTCAACTAATTACAGGAATTGCCTATTAGTGTCAGCAATGAGGACGATGACAGAAGAGCGCTGACGATGCCATCGCCTGGCGGGCCAAATGAGGTGACAATGGGGACAGCAGTTTCCTCGTTTCCTCAATTAAGCCAACAAAAAAAAAAATATCCAAGTCAGCCACCCCACGTCGAGTTGGTTGAATGGCTGCAGCCACACGTTGACGATGGTGACGACTGCGCATCAAAGGGCTCCATCGACTGCTTTCATTCACACCACTTTACACTTCATTAGATGCCACCCGGGCGACCTCTTTTCGATACCCTGGTGGTGGTTGAAGAAGGAAGTATGAGGAGTTTAAAATATCCAAGCTGTGGAAATTTTTCGAGAAGACTTTTTCGAAATATTTATGCACAAATCATTGGGCAATTAATTAATTCGGCGTTAATAATCATTCACAATTTTTTACACTACGCTTGGCCACATGGACAACCAACCCAGAACGGTGAATTGCCGTATTCCTGGGGCCCTGCAGCCTGCTATTTTTAATATACACGTCATTCGGTTCCCCTCGACAGCCGCAGCCACAGAGGAAGTTCATCAAAGTCAAACACACAGACGGAGACAGCGTCACAATCTGGTGGCTGCCTTACATAAACGAGGCTAAGTCGTCAGAGCCCTGACGGCCGACGACTCATTCTCGATGACGATGACAGGGGCATCTTCTACCTGCCACGACTGTCTCTTGACACATATGGCATTTATGTGTATTCGAACTGTGCTGGGCTGGCTGGAGGGGGCGGTGGTAGTTGTAAATTTCCAGCTGTCGATCTGGGCTGGCTGGCAAGTTTCCGTTTCAATGTATTTTCCTTTTCCCCTATCAAACTTTATGGCAAGCAGGCAGGGCGGCCGGACGGCAGGCGCTCGTAAACTGCCAAGTGGAAAATTCTCAACGCAGTCGCACTTCCTACATCCCCACATCCCCACACACCCAACCACCCACCCACACGTGGCGGCAACGAGTGATGACGGCTGTTTGTTTCTCAAGAAATCAATTAACTTAAATTAATTCCAAGAGACCCATTTAATTGATCGAAATATTAAGCACATACAGCGTCTCAAGTTATGAGACAAGCAAGCTTGAAAATTCTCCGACCGGCAAATCAGCTGCCGCCAAAGGAAGTTTTGTTTTTTCTTTAAATTATTTTCAAGCTTCGCTTATGAGCGGGATAACTTTGGGCCTGCCAAGAAAACTGTGCAGCCAGCCTAACTTGTGTATTTCTTATTTTTCTGGCTTCTTCGTTAATTCTTCTTGGAACTCCATGTATTTTGATACGAAATTAGCAAACACTTGCAATGCAATCAAGCCCGGATTTTTTCTACGAACCGGCAGCTTACCATTTTCTCCGTTTCTCAATAAGTTGTTTATATATTTGTGGCTGATTTATCCCAGCAAATCCTGGCCAAAGTGGTTGGCACAAATGCGTTCTGGGCAAAAAACTATAGCATATTTTTTAGGGCACCAAAATTTTTCAAGGCGGAATTTTTATATTCTTTGTTTTTAAGGGAAATATATAAAATAAATTAATTAGTTTATATTGCAAGCTTATCAGTTCGAAAGTCAGTTAAAAAATTTGATAAATTTAAGAGCCCAAAATACAATTAATCCAGTCATTCAAAGGTTTTTTGGGCTCAAATTTACCAACTTACGTTTCTCGCTTTGTTTCCCCCAAATATGCTAACAGACGGCGTCATCGTCTTTCTTAGGAGCCTAATTTCCCTTTTTTGCTGCTTTTCGTTGGCATAAATTTCCACAAATACCCAATGCCAGAGGCCACTCAAAGGTATTGAAATGTATTCACAAGCAGCAAGAAAGGATTCAAGCGAGAATTCTTGCTGCCAGAGTTTTTCTCTATTTTTTGTTTGTTTTCTTGTCATTTGCCATCGTGATGCTGTAAATTTGTTTGGGGCGTTATTGGCTGACTGGCTCAGCGTCCGACCAATCGACTCTTTTCTGTTGCACATTGTGTAAGCTTATTGGCCGCCATGAGCTTGGAAAATGCGCTGACAATTTAATTTGCATTTTATGTGCAGCCGTCCGTCCGTCTGTCCGGCAATCGAATGGTTTGAGCCTTCAAACGCTCAAAGCGTATAATGCGCCTTTCAAGCGCCCAGGTGAATGGATGAGTGTTTGTATGAAATTGAATTTTTATGGGCGGATGTGAGTCGAATGTGGGAAACGAAACTTCATTAAACCCGCAAGACAGAGAGAGAGAGGGAGAAAAAATTGAGGCTGGCCAAGTGACTGATTATCCCTTTAATGAAATTAACCCCACAATGCTGAATAATTCAAAGCGGATAATTGACATCAGAATGCCACACACGCCCACACACAAAAGACAAAATAATCCCCCAGTGGAAATCGCAGCTGCGATAAACGCCAACAATTAGCTAATATAACAGTCAGTCAATTAAATTGACAGCTTTAAATATTTCAAAGCCCAACAATGCCAATTTTACCGCCCTCCTGACAAAAGTATAAAAAAAAATTTGTCACACGGCCCCCGCAGAAAAGTAAACACCGCAGAAATTGAACATCCACGTGGCTGCAAACAACCGATTTATATAGAAACATAAAGAGCCAATTATTTTTCGTGTTTGTTTTAATTTCGCGGCATACAGAGAAATTCATATTGTAGTTGGCAAATACTATATCCCTGGGATCTGGATCTCGGCAATGAAACCCACAACACGTAGGCAAACACCGACCGACATGGCCGTCCTACAAGTTGCGCATAAATAATTTGCAGTCGAGCCGGCAGCTGGGCCCGATTGACTGACTGACAGGGTGACTGTCTCAACTTGGATTGGTGTGTGGGTTCATTTCATTTCTTAATCAATATGCCGTTCGACACACACACACACGCCCACAATGGAAATCAATGGCGGAGGGAGGACTTCCGCTGCTGTCGATGTGGAAAAGTTTTGGCGCCATTGCGGAGAAGATGTTGCCCGCCAACGATTTCCTTTATCAAGGACATAAAGGATATTAAACATGGCACCATCGCAAGGTGTCTGCCTGTGCGGTAGGACGGCCTGCATGGCCCGCTGAAAGAGGGAGTGTGCGCACATTTCAAGCACGTCATCATCTAAAAAGGAAAACATCGCCTCAAACCCACGCAAAGGCGCGCGGAGACGCGCAGGACAAGCGGCCAGTAAGCCTGTCAGTAGGCAATGAGGGCCAGCATGTCTGTCTCTACCCCGTAAAGTTGAACGAACTTTTATTCACGCACCTTAACTCACACACAGAGACGCTCTCGGTGAGATGCCTTCAAAAAATTAAGTATACGCAGCTGGCTTCTAAAAATTATCCATCGAAGCTTAGGCAAATGTCTTCAGATGATTAAGGGGCTTAAATGAGAGTCGTTTCATTTAATTCCTTTGTTACTTGGGGCGATTCTTGCCGTCGAGAGTCGAAAGCTGTAAAGCTTTCGCGGTTCAAGTCCCAGCTAAAAGTCTTGGCCAAGTAGCAAACCAATTTTCGTCCCAAAATCTCTTCTCGATTTGCCGCTTTTATTGTGGGTTTTAGGACTACCAGCCATGCTCCTTTTGCAGGACATGCTTGTAAATGGTGACAGGGACCGGGTAGGGTTTTGGGATGGGAATTCGAATCTGTTTGATCACCTCCACGGGGTAGGGCTTCTCCACCTCCACGGGGTAAGGTTTCTCCACCATATAGGGAATTTTTCGCTCTGTAATCTCGGGCACAATGCGGTAGACAGGCACCTGGATTTCCTGCTGGACAGGCACATGCACCGCATAAGGCTCAGGGATCTGTATGCGTATAATGTTGGGCACTTTCACCGGCACTGGATGGGGAATGGGCAGTGGGATCTTCTCGATAACCTGGACGGGCACATGCTTCGTGTGTTCCGAGTAGGTTGTGGGGGTTTCCGGGTGATCGTAGTGCTCATGGGGATTATAATGGCCGTAATGGCTTTCGGCTGAGCCCTCGGCGCTGGGATCCGAGCCGGCAGCCAGCAAGACTAAGCAGCAACTGACCAAATAACCAAAGAGCAGCTGGAAAATAAAGTTGTTTCAAAGGCGAAAGGGTTTAGGTGAGGCACTCACAGTTTTCCACATGGCAAGCTTGGTTTCCACTTGGCTAATGCGACCGGTGCGCCAAGTATTGAAGGCTTTTTATAGCACAAAAGGAGCTCAAAAGTGAAAGATGCAGCGTTGATGTAACCATAACATTGAAATAGAAAGTATTGCATTACCATTTGGCTCGCATAATTTCGCCCAGCGTCCACAGCCCAGTGGTTTTCCCCAAAGGAAATGTTATATCAACAAATTGAGTTCAAGTCTGGGGGTATCAAGTGGCATTCGCCTAAAGTGAACGGCCGGGCTTTGGGGTTAAGGTTGTTGGCTCCCTGCCCAGCCGCTTCCGTCAGCCGTAGGCCAGGCCAGGCTGAAAGTGATTGTTCGGCTGCCGTCAGACCACTTTTAATCGGCCAACAAGATGGCCCAAAACCAGAAACTGGTTGCGATTGAAAGCCCCAATTAGACGCTGCTTGTTCTTCTTGGCGGTATATGTATAATTTTTACAAAATCTTTTTATGGTTACATCGTTTAAATCTAACTAAATTACGGAGCACTCAACCTAAGCCAGTTAGGCTTCATTGTCCAGCTCGTCTTCCCACTCCCAGTCATTGAAGTCGTCCTGCAAAAAACTCTATCAATCAATTGTCTTTGAAAAAAGTTACCAACTCCACTTACATAATCCTCAAGATTGGTCTTCTCCGGCGGCAGCAGGCTGGGCGCACAGGTCACATACGAAACTCCCGTATTGTGGCCAGAGCACTCGCAGGTCTGCGAGGCCGACGGCGTGGCACTTTGGGCCACTCGTTTGGCAAAAATGGTGGCAAATCTCTTGATCGGATATTTGCGCTCCGGCGCCAGTTTCCTGGCACTGAACACCGACCCATTCGTCTCCAAAGCCAGCGGCGTGCAGATCCCCAGATTGTTCTTGGGTATGTGGACCTGCTTGCGGGTGTCGGCATCGCCCTCGGGGAAGCGTTTCGAGTAGACCATCTCGCGATCGAGGCCAAAGAAGTGCCGCAATTTCCTGGTGCGCTCAAAGTCGAACTCTGTGTCCGCCAGAATGTGCAGATTGACGCCCTCCTCGTTCATGTACTGGAGAATGGAAGTGTAGTCGAAGCGCATGTTTTTGGCAGCGCAGTTGCTGCAGGACAGCAGGATGAAGGTCTTCGAGACGCCCGGACGGAAGTTCAGCCGCGAGGCTGAGGAAATCGCCTGCAAAATGTCGCTGCTGTTGCCGTTCTCGGCCTTGATGTACTCGAAATAGGCCAGCAAATCCTCCGGCTTGCTGGTAAAGATCTGGCGCTCATAAATAACACTCCTCGGCTTGTCATAAGGAGCTTGGCCGCCAAAAGCCATCACCGCATAGCTGGGGAAATAGAAAATTAGTCAGAAAGGAGTTTTTGAGTTGACGATTGAGACTCACCGATTGTTGGTGATCTTGGCCGCTTGAAGTTGCTCTTCAATGCTTTGGACCACGGTCATAATGTTCTTTGATTCGGCAATCTTGGCATTGCAGGATTTGGCCTCCACAATGAAAACCACATCGCTGCTGTGGGGAATCTCCGGACCCGTGAGCTCCATGAAAGTGCCCTCGGGCACATACGAGCCATTCGCCAATTGGCAGCTGTGGGAAGGAAGATTTTGAATATGTTTCCTTTGAGATTTCTTTCTCCTTTGACTTACAAGACGCATTGGTCGGGTATGCGCATGGGAACCTTCATAGTCGTGCAGGTCTCGATGTAGGCTAAGGCCGCTGCGCAGGCGCCTTTGACCGCCGGGTGACCCTTGCGAATGGGCTGCGATTTCATGCCCAGATCCAGGCACATCTTGTTGAACGGGGCGGGGTCGACGACGGCACTGCAGGCGGACAGAATGCCCGACTGGAAGAAGTTAGAGCAAACCTCGTCCACCTCCTTGCTGACGGCCAGGGGCTTGGAGCTCTGCGGCTGCTTGCATTGCTGCAGGCTCCACGAATCCGTGAAGCTCTGCATGGAAGTAGTTATGGAATTGCCCGAGGTGGTGTACTCATCGTAAGGCTCGTTGTTTAAAGTGCCCAGGAGGCCGGCTGTCTGGGCAAAGTACCAGCCACTCAAGTCGAACCAGCAAATGTCGAATTGGAGATTGCAATGCAAGCTGAACTCCGAGTCGGACACAATAGACAGAATGTCTAATTCGCGGTAAATGTTGACGCCTCCCAGTTTTACTGGCAGAATGGGCTGCGGGTTGCCGTTGATGCTTAGGTGCTGCAAGAGATTCAATCAAAGATCCGTATTAACCTTCAATTGGCCTACTTACATCTGTGCCGAGGTCGATTTCAATGAGCTGCCCGTGGGCCAGGAAACTGAGCTTGCGGGTGGACATGTCGTTGGGATCGGAGGCCACGGCCGTATGGGCTGCCGGCTCCAGAAGTAGTGTGAAGTTGTGCCTGAAGAAATCGTGGGCCAAAACATAACTGCACTGCCCTCGCTGGGCCGCATCCACATCCAAATTGAGGCCCACAAATCGTTTATCGAAGGTCATATAATGCCGCGAGTCAATCAGCAAGGCCCGCGCTAAAAAAACGAACTCATTAAACATCAGATATCCTGGAAAAGTTTGAACACTCACAATAGTAAGGAGGCAGCCAGGTTTTGGGATCTAGATGGGCCCGCATATTGTAGATTTTCATTATAATTGAGGAGTTGGTCTCGGAGAAGAAGTTTTGGACCTTGGCGAGGACTCGGTACTCGGGCACCTCCTCGAACTTGGGGGTCTCGTTGAACGCATGCCAGGACATGGGCAGCTTCTGCTCCAGATCGATAATGCCCACTTCAGGGTCGAAAATGAACTTTGTCTTGGCCTCCCGGTACATGTCGGCTGTTTCCAAAGCATTCATGGCATAGTTGCCGAATTTATTGCGAACCAAGGCGTAGATTTGGTGGAGACGCTGCTCGAATTGCAGCTCTTCGGCAATCCACTCGAGCTTGGCCACCAGTTCGTTGTACTTCTGGATGACGATCTGGACCTGTTCGATTTTGCCCAGCTCCTTGATTTCCTGCCAGATCTCGGTGAAGACCTCGTTCAGCTCAGCCCCGAAGGGCACCAGCTTGAAGTACTTCTCCTTGATGAAGTTCCAGGCCAAGTTTCCGTACTTCTTGATGTTTGTGATGGCATCGTGTGATTTGATGTCTTTGTACAATCGATCCACGTCCTGGGTGAAGCTGGAGACCTTATTAAAGTACGGGGACTCGGCCAGCTCATTGGTCCTTTTGTAGATGAAATCAAAGACTTCTTTGCTCAGATCCCAGGCAGTTGTTTCCACGTAGCTCATAATCTTGAACATGTGGGGCTCCAAACGCTTCAAAACTCCCTTCCAGTAGTTGGAGGCAATATTCCAGAACTTCTGCCACAAATTCTCAATGTACTTGATGAAGGATATATGCAAGTCCTTGACGAACTTGTCGTACTTGTGGATGCCCTTCTCCATCAACTTGGCTATGTAGTCCAGGCTCTCGCCATGGAAGAACCGACCCACAGCGTCCAGCAGATTGTTGTACGTCGACTTAATGGTCTCAATCAGCCAAATGATGCTGTTCCTCAAAGCCTTGCCCGACTCGCCCATGGCTTGCCAGAGTTCTGTGAAGATCTTGGGCAGCGATTCGATGTGATCCCGCAGGGCCAACTCGTCCAGAATGGTGACCGTGAAATTGACAACGTTCTTGATGTAGAAGTCGTTGGCCTCGTAGGATTGATTCACAAACAAGCGGAGATCGTCAAGATCGTTTTGCAGAACGCTCAGCTCACCCAGATCCTCGATAAAGTCCTTGTTGTAGTTCTTGGCTGTTTCCCAGGCCACGCCCATGGCCTCCACTGACTCGGTGTACAAAGATTTGATCCAGAAATCAATGCCCTCCGAGAAGGAACTGTAAATCGAATTGCCCACGGCATTGATTTTCTCTCGCAGTTCGTTCTTGATCTTGGGGCGCCAGTGGAAGCGACCCGTCACCAGGCGGGAGTGATTCATTTTGATGTACGAGCTGACATCCACAATGCGGATCTCCTCGTAGTTGCGCCAAATGTCCAGGTAGCCGCTGCGGCTGTCGGGAATGTAGCCCACCATCTGGAGATTCTGGCTGGCGTCTTCGGTCAAATTGAACTCCATGCGGGCGTAGCGCTCCTCCAGGTCGAGGTAAATGTACCCCGTGTGGTTCGTATCAGAGCCATCCACCAGCCCGGTGGTTACATCCCAAATGGTCGCATTCAAGCCATAGAAAGGCGGCCGTATGGTGGGCAGGGCCCAGAGCCTGACTGCATGGTACGGCGACTGCCTTTCATACTCCAATTCCTTGCGCTTCAAGTCCAAAAGCGCCAGGAATCTGCCGTTCTTAACTGGGTAATACTCGCGTCTATAATAGGCCGTCGACTCGGTCTTATAGAAGGAGGGGCGGGCCGCCAAAGTTCCATTGAGCTGGGCATCCAACTCGGAGGCCTCGTGGCGGCCGAAAACCTTGAAGGTGTAGTTCGTGTGTCCCAGCTGCTGGTAGAGATCCTTGAGCTCGGCTCCCAGCTCAATCAGATGCTCGGGTTCAACGGAGTAGTCGATGGTGAGATGGGCCTTGAGCAGGTCCACCAGGCCGCGGTAGTAGGAGGCCCGGCATTTGATGTCCTTCTCCAGATTCGGATGGCCGATGGTCAGCTCAATGTTCTGATGGTCGCGATCTCCCTTATGCAAAGGCAGCGCCTGCCACAGCAAATTGCTGCGAACCACTTTCTCTTGGACAAAGCGTCCAGTCGTTGTCCACTTGAAGGCCAAGTCCGAATTGAAACGATTCTCGGTGATATAATACCAGCCCTTGGAGGAGAGATTCCGCTTCGGATAGAAGACCTCCAAGTCAAAACGCTGCGACTCATTGCCAGGCTAGAAAAGAAATCATTTTAGTAAATGGAAAAACCCTCTGCCTTCTCGTTTACCTTGCTGAAGTTGCCCATTTCGAGATTGTAGCCAATCCAGGCAGTTTCCGAGAGCTCCAGTTTGGCATACTGACGAACGACTTCCGGACTGACATCCTGGTATCTGGTGGTGAGCACCACCGCCCGATTGGGGTGAATGGCCACCACCTTGAACTCCTGCTCGGTCAAGCTGCTGCGGGTGTGCAGCTCACCGGTGAGATTGAAATTCTCAGTGTTTCCTAGCTCGAAGATTTCGATGTGTTTGACATCCTTGATGCTGGCCGGGTCGCTTTCATCCCGCGTGCTGATGTAGTGGATGCTCAAGGGCTTTCGATCGTTCTCCAGGGTAATGACGGTGGTTTCCTTGTACAGCGGATGGTTGTGCTCTTGGAATCGCTTGTATTTGCCATCCAGAATTTGCTGGTCATTGTAAACGACTTTCACATTGCCAGAATCCTGGCCCTTGCGCTCCTGCAGCCCATAAGCAATGTCCGCTCGGTGGCGCGTGGCAAATGGCACCTCAATTTCCACCTTGCCATTCAGATCGCTGTCGGCTTCCTTGCTGTCGTAGTCGCTCTGCAGCCTGAAAAACGCGCTGTCCGTGGGCCAATCGCTGCGCACATAACGATAGCTGCGGCCACTAAAAAGACCATCAAAAAATCATCAATAGATCTTTGAAAGTCAAATTTTCAAACTTACTTTTTGGTTGTAAACTCGAATTCGGTTTTCACCCAACTCACGTTGAGCAGCGGCGTTGTGCTGTTCACAGTGCCCTTCATGTTGTTCAGCGAGTTGAAGCTGACGTCCACATCGGCCAGACGATTCTTGGCCGGATAGTCCACGGCACAGAGCACATTCAAGTAGTCCGGATTGGGCTTGTCGTAGTGCCCGCTGAGGGCGAAGGTGTGCTCATTTTTGTACTTGGGCGTCATCACCTTGGCCGCGAATTCGCGGCGCTCAGCTGCCTTCTTCAGCAGCTGGAAGTCGCCCTCGATCACAGACAGATTCTTGGTCAATCCCCACTCCACATGGCCCAGGCCGTGCAGGTCGTTGGTGGCATTGCGGTAGGACAGGCGGGCCAGCACGCGGCGCTTGGCTTCCAGGGCCTCGTAGCTGCCCTCCACATTCACCTGGGGCTTGGCCAGGCGATTGCTGATCAAGTTGCCCTTGTAGCGGCCCTTGAGCTGGTGGCGATCGCCCACCGGCTGAGGCAGCTGGGTGATCACGCCGAATTCGAAATCATCGGTGGAGGCGAAACGCAGCGAGCCATTCACCTCGAGATTCCATTTGGAGTCGACGCTCAAACGCCCGCCAGTCTGGAGTTTCTGGAAACTCTTGCCTGGATTCAGGTACTTGGCGCTGGCGTGGACAATCCGCGGCTGGGCATTGGGTCGCTCCATCAGGCTCTCCAGCACCAGCTGCAGGTTCTCGGAGAGAATCCAGGACCACAGGCACTTGCCGCGGCCGATGTGCTGGCCGATTTGGTATTCCCCAATAATCTGGCCGCCATCCGGGCGCACGTCCACATCGGAGTGCAGGTGGACATTGTCGATGCCCAGCTCCTTCCAGGGAGTCTTGAGGTTAACGTCGCCGACGACGCGTCCCTTGTTCACGGGCTTCAAGTTGCCATAGAAATTGATGTGGGCAATTTCCGGTTCTGTGCTTTCAACCAACACAGAAAAGTCCATGGCGCCAGTGTCCTCGCTGACGCTGTAGCCTCCCGAGGCCTGGCACATCTTGCCGTCCTCAATGGCACTGAACGAGAAGCGGATTTTCTTGGGTCCTGCCTCGCGGATATTCAGCTCGATGACGCCATCCCGGCCGCCCGATTTCGGCTGCACACGAATCGTGGCATCCACGGGCAGCGACTCGCCCATCCGCAGAGCTCCAGTGAGTCCATAGGTGGCCATATTCCGGTACAAATTACCGCGAATATCGTAGCGCTTGGCATCTGAGGGCGACGGCTCGATTGTCCCGTGCATGGAGATGTTGCGATAGTTTTTCAGGGGCGACCACATTTCGATATTGAAGACCTCTTTCTTTTTGCTGGCGCGGGTGCCGTAGGCAATGCTCTGGCCATCGCTGCTGAGGAAGTTCAGATCAAAGCTGAGCTGGGGATTTGGGCCCTTGGTGACCAGCAGCGAGGTGGATGCTTGGCGCAAAGGCAGCATTGTGGTCAGGACTTTGCCGTTGACATTCACCAAGTGGGCGGGGTCTGTGTGCCAGTCCGACTCGATTTGTAGCTAAAGGAAGAGCAGTTTAAAGACAAAGCCAGAGAGTGGGAATTTTTTGAGCTCACCCTGTTGACAGTGCCATCGTCGGTGACCTCGAAGCGGATGTCGATGACGTTGTCGACGGCCGAGAAGTCCTTCTTGAAGTACACCTCGCAGGCGTAATGGGGAATCACATTCGTCTCTAGCAAAATGCCCACCGAGGTCTCCAGAAAGCTGTCCTCGTTCTGCAAAGAAAAACCCCAAAGATTAACCCAAAATCCTAACAGACACAAATCCTTTACCCACCTCAATGGCCGCGGCCAGGGACAGGTGGGTGTTGGCCGTCCTCGAGGTGATGTTGCCCTTGTAGGCATTGTCGTCCAGCTCCAGTCGGCCTGAGATGTCGATTTCGGCCAGAGCCTCGTAGGGAGTCGTCACCTTCAGGCCCACAAGATGGGCCTTGGGCGTGACGTGGTCCACGACCTTCGTGTAGTTGAGCTCGAAGCCCAAGTTCTGCAGCTGGGCCAGCTCATTGCGGACCTCGAAGTGGACGCGCTCATAAAACGAGCTGAAGTTCAAGTCCGTGCGGTATTGGATCACCGATTTAACGTCCTTGGCCGCCGGGAACGGCGTGTTCACGGTCAAAACATTCAAAAAGTTGATGTAGTCGGGGAAATACAAACGATCCTTGAAGTCTATGCGGCCCTGGGGGATCTTCAAATTTCCCACAACAAAAGTGAAGTCAAGGACTTCCTGAATGTCCACCATGCCCACAATCGAGGGGCCCACCAAAGTGTCCAGCTCAATGTCGGCAAAGTAGGAGAAGTATTCCTCGTAGTCGATTTCCTCTTGGTCATAATCGTTGGTGGGCGGCTGGAAGTCTTCGTCGTAGAGAATTTCCAGCTCGATTTTGTTGCTGCCCAGTTGATTTATCAACTTGGACTTGGGATGCCCGTTGATCTTCACTCCCAGGCGGTAATGCGATAATTTTCCATGCAACTTCAAGGTGAACGTGTCGCGTTTTACTAGCTGGGCAATGAAGCCATTCTCCTCCAAGCCAGCCAGTGGGGTGAATATCAAGTACGAGTACTCAAAGTCGGTGAGGTTGTGCTTGCGCCACACCCCAGTGAAGCCCAAGGTGGCGTTGTTCCACAGGCCACGCAGGTCCATGGATTCCGTGCTGATCTTGCCCACAATGGCCGCCTGCTGGAAGCTCTCAATGGGCGTGGCCACGCTTAGCTTTACATCAAAGTTGAGTAAATTCCTTATATCGGCCAGAACCTCAATGCCCAAAGCGGCCGTGGGGGCCCGCACCTCCGCCACTGCATGCCGCTTCCTTTCATTTAACCCGAACCTTCCATTGATCGTGCGGAACTTCTCCAGCGGCGTTGTGATGTTGACCGTGAGCATGTTGTCCGTGAATTTCTTCACATAACCTTCCATGGTGAGGGTGAATTCGCGTATGTCAAAGTTCAGGGAGGCAGCTCCGCTCACCTCGCGCTGATCGTTCAGCATGAACTTGGCCAGCAGGCCGCCCTTGCGGTAGCCCTCGAAGGGGCTGATCAGCAGGACGGTGCCCGAAATGTTCTGGTGTCGCAGGGTTTTTAGCAGCTCCCAGTTCGATTTGATGTTGTAAATGTTGAAGGTGTCGTTGGTGCCGCTGTACCTCAGATAGAGATCAGTGTCGATTTTGTTGGGGTCCTGCGAGTGCTTGACCTTCACATTGATCGTGGGTATGTCCTTGATGGTGCTGTTGATTCCGAACCGCACATCGAAGCTGACGAGGGGATCACGAATCTCGTAGTCGCTCTTGTAGCCCAGCTCCAGGGACTGGTTGTCCGCCCAGAACAGCGACGAGTTCACCAGGATCAGGTTCTGGTTGTTGTAGACTCCGGCCTTCAGGCTGTTCCTGCGCCAGCCCGTGAACGGCGTGGTGAGCTCGGCTTCAATCCAATTGTGTAGGTTCTTGCCCGGCATAAAGCCCGCTTGGTAGTTGAACTCAATGACCTCGGAGATGCTCCAGGAGGCATGGGCTTTGCCGTAATACTTCGGCCCGCCAAAGTACGAGTTGAAGCCGCAGTTGATGGTCCTCTCAGGATACGTGAGCATCACGTTGCCTTCATAAAACATGCTGCTGAGTTTATTGAACTCCAACAGCAGGCCGAGCCTTTGAGCGGGGTCCCGATTGGCATCCCATTTCAGCTCCAAGGAGATCTCCTTGCGCTTGTCAATGTTCAGCAGGCCCAACTTTATGTGAATGTCGCGCAGTCTGAAGGAAACGTCCTTTCATTTATCTTGATCAAACTTTTGAATTGGTTTTACTCACTTGTCGAGATGGACTTCCACTTGGAGCGACTTGGGCTGCTCGGACAGCAGCTTGGCATTAATCCAATAGTCCTTTTCGCGGAACTTCACCCTCAGCTCGGCATTTGAGTTCCGATTGTGGGGATTGGTGGCATATTGAGCCGTCAGGCCATACGGGTCCTTGCCGTATTTGGCCTGGACATCGTAGAAGATCAGCAGCTGGTGGCGCCGGTACACAATATTCAGCGAGGTTGCCTCGAACGACGGGCTGTCCACGATCAGCTTCATGTGGTGCAAAGCTTGGACCCTGGAACTGCGGTCCTTGTAGTTGCCCTTCACGGTAATCGAGTGGCCAGTGAACCAAGAACCATTCACAAATATCTGAAAGCCACCCAAAATCAATTAATTTCTCTGGGAAGAATTCTCACTCACCATAAACTCCTTGCTAACTCGCTCGTTGACTTTGAGGCTGAGGGTGCAGGAATTGAACTCCGGCACTGTGACATTCACGTAGGCATCCACGGCAAAGAGATTGCGCCGCGGCAGGTGAATGGAAAACAGACCCAAAGCCTCCTTCTCCGGGGCGTATTTCAGGCCAATGATCACATTGTGTTCTGGGCCATTTTTGCTGCGCTCTTCGTGCCTGGCAGGAGAATTAGTGTTAAAAATATTTCTTCACCTTTCTGGGCCTTCCACTCACTTGACCAGGATCCTGTAATCAATGCGGGATCGGGGCACCTTCAGCTCCACGCTGGCCTTGGTGCGGCTGCCCTCCCACACCGAATCCTCGGCCACGGAGCGGGCAAACACCAAACGGAGCATGCTGGTGTAGTTGGGATCCTTGAGATCGGGGGCATTGTTGTAGGTCAGGATGCCCTCAGTGTGGCCCTGCAGGCTGAGCCAAGTCGCGTTTGAGGCAAAGTTGAGTTTCGGGTAGGCCGAAGTCCTTAGCCGCATATTTCCGCGGTACTCAGTCTTCGATTTGTCGCCATTGTTGACCAGGCGCCCAGCAAAGTTGATCGTCTCGATTTTGTTGGCTTGGAACTAAAAAAGGAAGGGAAAGTTTACAAAGCTCAAAGGTTAAAGGTCGGCTTGGGTTACCCTGTAGTTCATGGTCATGTTGGTGGAGGTGGTGACCTCGCTCTGGACAATGTTGCCGCTGATCAAAGCCTGCAGCTTTTTCGTCTCGAAGGACAACTCCACGTCGTGCTGTTTGATGCCATTCTTCTCGTTGATCTTTATGGAGCCCACCAGGCCGGTGATATTGACTCCATTAATAGCCAGCAGCATCCTCGGCTTGTAGATCGAGGCTGTGAAGTCCTGGAAGCGCCTCAGCTCCATGCCCAAATCGAACGATCGATTGCCATTCGTGTCCAAGTAAACGTCCAGCCGGCGGTAGTCGGGATTGCCATCGTAGCTGCAACCGGCGGAGGCCTTGCCTGGCCCGTTCACAAAGGCCACCGAGGCATTAAAAGCCCCGGGAACACTCGTCACATTGGTGACCAGCACGCGGGGGACTTTGGAGCCAGGAGTGGTGAAGACCAGCGACCAATTGTCCCGGTCCTTGAGCTCGTCCCATTTGTACTCAAAGACATACTTCTTGGCCGAGAAATCGGACTTGGTTAGGATGACGCTGAAGTTCAAAGGACCCGCCAGCAACAAGCTCGGGTAGATTACATCCGTGGCATTGCTGAGATCGGGAACGCTGTAAAAGGAGCACATTTGGAGGCCGATGGACTGGTCCAGGACCGGCCAGGTGCAAGAGGAGTTGGAGCTGCGTTTTTCGATGCCGGTCTGGGGTATCTCCTGGTCGCGGTTGATCACCAGCAGCTCGGAGCGGGCGCTGAAGATCTCGTTCTTGTCTTGGGGCAGATTAAACGAGAAGGAGACCAAGTTCCGGCCACGGACTTTCAGCTTGGCATCCACCTCCGAGTTGGAGTACAAATTGCTCTTGACTTTGATGCCAGACTGGCCCCAGAACATGTCCGTCTGCATGGTGGTAATGACATCCACCGAGACGGAGGGTTTGAAACGTCCTTCCACATCGAAATGCCAATTGGAAATCGGTCCCACTTGGTCCATGCTGCCGGACACCCTGAAATCGACGGAGGAAGCCCCGAAGGCATGGATGGCCAAGGGCAGGCCCACAAACAGCGGCACATTGTAGGAGGTATCGAGGAATACCCGCGACTTCGAGTAGGTGAACTCCTTGCCGGAGAAGACCTTCTTGGCCTGCTGGAAAGGATCGAAGCCGTTGGCAAAAGCCATCACCTCCATCATCGACTCCACGCTGTAATAACGCAGATCATTGCCAAAGACCCTCATGCCAAACTGGGCCCTCGGGCTGTTGTAGTCGTAGTTGAGCTTGTAGCCGAGCTTATTCACGTCCTTGGCGATGGTGTTTTTCCGCTGCTCCGAGCTGGTGTCGCGTTTGGCTCGCGGGCTTGGATCGTCGGTGGCTTCGAAAGACTCGTCTGTTTCGAAATTGTAGTGGTCGTCGTGGTCTTCCTCGGTCTCCCGTTTCAGCCGCATGTTGTCAAAGCTGAGAAGGTTTTCCAAGGCGTCGTCTTCTTCGGCGCTTTCTGTGCCCAGCCAGCGGTTCAGGAAGGAGAGCTTCTTGCGCAGACGCTCGCCGTTCAAGGGCCCGGAAGAGGCAAAGGCCGAGGCCACCAGTTGCTCGAAGCCCTCGGCCCGGGCGGTGAACTCAAAGAAATTCACCGACTGGCCAAACAAATCCGCCGTAAAATTCACACTCGCCATGCGCGGCAAATAGGAATCCGTGCCGAAAATCAAATTCGCATCGGTTGTGGTGCCTGACAAAAAGAAATCGGAATATTTATAATCCTGGCTGGGCAGTTGGTTCTTTTGTCTTACCAAAATTGTACTCGTCGAAGAACAAGCTGTGCTCGTAGTTCCTCGAGAATTTGCGTATGTCCAGTTTAAACTTGTCCGACAAATCGTCGTTCAGCAAGAGTCCCTGGGCCTCTATGCGCACCGGCGAATTCGACTTGGCCAAGTTCGTGAGATGCGACCAGACAAACGAGCCCACCTGATTGATCTGCTCCAGTTCCAGCACCGATTTGATAAACGCTATGGACGTGTAGTCCGGGCAGCGCATGGCCTGCAAGTAACTGTAAATCCGCAGCTCCGAGTTCATCGTATAGTTGCCGTAATTCTCCAAAAAGTAAGCTCGATATTTTGAACAGTCCACCCGGCGGAAGGCCATCACGGCCGCCAGGCGAATGTCCACGGGCACCGAGTCGCTCTCGATGATCTCCTGCAAGTGCCCAGCAAAGGGAACCGAAACTGCTCCAATGTTCCCCAGACCTTTTAAAATGACAATCATGCGTTCCCGCTGCTTGCGTCCGCCGGCGAACATGTTGTACAGGCTGAGGAACTCGGTCTCCAGGAGGATTACGATCTGCTGGACCTTCAGATGCTCGGCGCAGTTCTCGTGGTGCTTGCAGAAGCTGTGGACCACGGCCGTGGCGCCCAGCGTGTACTCAGGATCGAGTTTCTTTCGCGCATACTCGAGGATGGTGAAGAAAGTTTCGAGGGTTTCCTCATCCGGACGCGTGATGAAGGACAGCGAGGTGATCCAGCTGTGGGCCAGGTCCTTGGGCAGGCCGTCGGCCAGAATCTGGTCCCGCATCACCTTGTAAGAGGCCGTGCTGCCAATATAAGGCAGCGATTCCAGCACATGATTCCTAAAACCAAAAAAGGATAGAGGATTTGCCTTAAATTTTCGGCCAATTTACTCACTTGCCCTGCGGGCAGATGCTGGCTGAACGCTGCAGCAGCACCGTGAGGGCATTGTAATCCAGGCTCTTTGTGGTTTGCAAGAAATTCGTGAACACATCGATAAACTCCCGTTGGATGTTGGGAAAGCCCACGGCGCACATGTCCTTCAGCAGCTGGCGGGCAGCCTTGATCTCCCCATGGGTCGGCTTCACGGGAGGAGTGTGGTCAAAAACCAGCGGCGAACGGCGCTCAATGAGGTCGTTGTCTGGGAAAGAGAGGATTTAAAAACAGCTACGTATTTTGTAAGGACTACTTACTCTGCTCGAGGAACTCGCTGACGCTGTAGGCCTCCTCGTTCTTGAGCTCTAGCCGGCTAGAGGTGGTGGTCAGCGCCCCGCTGCTGGCATTCGAGAAGGGAATCAGCAAATGCCGCTCCATGCAGCTGATCTCCCGGTACACATGATTGTCGATAGTGAGCTGGCCAGGAAAAAAAGGACCTAGCAGGCGATTCCTTAACCAAAGTTTATTTCCCACTTACCACACAAGAGCTCTCCGAGTTGAGGATCGGCCAGATGGTCTTGTCGTCCCGGAAAGTATACGGCGTGGTCTGCAGCACCGACTGCGTGGCATAGCGCCGCCGGCAGGAGGTAATGTCCTTGACTTTCCGCACTGTAACGTACACGCTGTCGGTGCTTTCGAGAGCATATTGGACCTGGCATTCGCCGGAGACATCGGTTTCCGTGGTGTTGAAATCCACATCGAACCGCATCATGGTGTTTTGAATGGCCGACAGGATGCCTTTCTTGAAGTTGAGGACCCAGGGACGCTCCTCCTGGTGGGGGCAGACCTCACTAATCAGCCCGTCGTGGAAGGAAAACCGCAACAAATTCTGCTTCAAATCGCTGGCCAACTCCGCGCTTTTTGGATGCTGATCGGCCTGGTCCTCCTCCAAGGACACCGACTCCGCACTGGCCAACTCGGAGTAGTAGTCAATAAAATCGTCCGTCGACGGCGGCTCTGTGGTAGTCGCATCTTCCGGACTCTCGCTGGCAGACAAAGGACTCCCCTCCATTTTGTCAAAGAGCCGGGCACTCGTTATGCGCAAGTAGCCCTCGCAGGGCTTCGGGAAGAACAGATCTAGGCTGGCCTTCAGCAGCAGCTCAGAGGTATTCGAGCCCGAGCCACCGAACTCCGTCCGCACGCTGACTGTGTAATCGTAATTGTAAATCGACTCGCTGAAGCGGAACTTGCCGTCGGGGATTTCGCACTGCGGACGACCACAGATCCGCGGGTCTTTCAGGGGATCTAAGGGGGCAAAGGTTAGCAGGGATTTTGATCAGCGGGAAAGAACTTACTCTCTCGGGCTGCCTGGGCGCAGCCAAAGGCCAGCAGCACCAAGATTAGCCAGGTATTGGCCATGTGGGCGGTTTGTTCACTCAATTCGGGGCTCCTTTAAGCGGGACTGCGGGCTCAGCATGAAGATGAATTTGTAACGAATCTGAAAAGAAGAATGAGGGGAGAATTTTAAGCCTCGCAGTTTCGTTCGCTGCAATTACATTTTGTAATATCCAACGAGACCCACGACCCTTTGGAAGCCTTGCCTTCTGCCCCTGCCTCCTCTGTTGTTATGACTCCTTACCACATTCGCCGATGCGACGGCGGCAAATCAATTGGATTTCCACTTGATTCAACATAAAACACACAAAACCAAAACCCTACCCGACCAGAAGCCCCACAAGGGCGTCCGCCCCCCACAACCGCCATCATTAATTCCAGCAACAAATGTTGGGTGGCGGGGCAGTTCGCCTGCTTCGACAGTTCGATTGATGCCCCGTCCGCCCAACGCTTGTTTGCATTTGCATTTGAATTTAAAATTTAAAAGGGCCGGGCCCGGCACACTCTCCCGGGGTGTTCCGTTTTTTGCACTTTCCCGTATTGAACTTTTGCACCCGTATAAATCGCTGGTCCCCTTCCAGCAGCTTCGTCTGTTTGCTGACAATGATTGCCGCTGCAAGAAACAGCAAGAGCACTTAACACTTTTTTATTTGCACTTCCCCGCCGGCAACGCAGAGCCCCACCCCCTCGCCACCCACCTTATCTTCCTGCAAAGTGCATATCAATTCAACTTCTGGGGGGGCAAGCAACCGATGGTGGAAATCTGTCAAAATGCTGCCTTAGTGTCGGGGGATTCGATTGCATTTGTTGGCTTTTATTTGGAACGTTTGGTAATAAGTATAAAATGCTTCAAGATCCTTCTCTCTCGGTGACCAAAAACTCGTTTAGCTGTGCTTCGGGCCAATTTAATTCCTCTACAATAAATCCAATTAGGCAGCAGCCTTTTTCGGGCTCTAGACGGCTAAATCCCCTTAGCATCATAAATTTCTAGAAACTCATTTCCATCAGAGTTTCGTTGACTGTGTGCATGCATTTTTATATTGCATTATTTGGGTATAAGAGTCCCGCCGACTCCCCCTGCTCCCCTCTCGGCCGACAGGTTATCTGGTTATGGGCAAACAAAAGCTGCTAAGCCGCTTAACTTCCGCGCGCGTAGCACGTCCAGGGCCCGGAATAGAGTAGCTTAAAATGGCCAAGAGCACGGGAAAAAACCGAATAAAATCACAAAATCGATTTGGCCGAGTTTGCTGGCCAAATTCATAATGGAAAGCCCTGTAATAAAGCTTATTTTTCCGGCTTTGACGGCGAATTAATGATCGCAGCCGGTTTATTTCACCGGCTTAGCTCGGGATAAAAACAATAACAACCCAAAGTGCATATAAATCGCCCATCCTGCGCCCCCGCAGTCGAACTTCTTGAACGCCATTTGTTTTCATTGTGACCCCCGACACCGACGACCTTTGGCGCCGGCAACTGTTTTCACAAAAATTGCAATTTTCGGTTAACTTTGAAAGCAAGAAAAGGACGCCAGGCGACTGCCAATGCAGACATAGGTGAAGAGCTTCAGCAGATTGCTGCCTGGTGGGGGGCTAAAAATATGGGAGGAAAAAAGCACAAAAATTTTACTAACATAAATTCCAAAGTAAATGCAATTACGTTTGCTACTACAGCAACAACAACAACAAGAACTCCAAAGGGTTGCCGAGGGTCCCGGGCTCCGCAGGACCAAGACGACGGCACTCCGCCGGGCATCCTGGTGCGTGCGCGCGGGAGCCCATATGCAGTTTCCTGGGCATGCAAATCTAATAACAAAGTAGACGGTAGGAACTTGGCGAGCTCCCTGTCACACCCACACACACACACACACACCCATACACACACGTTGGCAAACGCACTAGTCTAGCGGCCATAAACTTCAAGTGGCTCGAAACCAAATTGAAGTTTTTTCCACTGGCTACCTTTTCTTCCTCTTCCTTTTCCTCTTTTTCTGGGTAGAGGGAGCCCGAAGATCTTGGCCAAGGAATGCAGAAAAACAGGCGCCTGCCAAAACCACCAAACCCACTCGGCATTTTCAGTGTACCCCTTTAGTTTGGGGCAGGCGGTGTTGGCTGATTTTATTAAAAACTTCAGTCCTGGAATTGGAGTTTTATCTTTAAACTTTCAGTTTCTTTTTACAACATTGTGGGAACACCTTTTAAATAACAATATTCGGATTAAGCTTAATTTAATTCAAGTTGCTTAAAAGTCTTCTTTGGGGTTTGATTATGAGTCGATTTTGGAGTGTCCAAAGAAAAAACTTGGACTGAAAACTTAACCGATTTGAAGAGTCCAGAAAATTTCTCAAAAGTGGATCAAATTTAACTCCATAATACCAATAAAAAATACCCATAAAATTTTTTAAAGAGCTCAGGTTCTAAGCCGATCTGAAGAACCCAAAGAAACCTGAATATAATTTAACAATTAAAGGTTAGAAAAACCCCAATTCAATTTTGAAAGAAACCTGTTTCTGAGCAAATCTTCAGAGCCCAAGAAAGTCTTAATAAAGGTTCTCAAAAAATGGTTCAATTAAAAGTCCTCAAAGGTTAGAAAAAAACCCATTTCAATTTTCGAAGAACCCTCTTCCTAAACCGATCTTAAGAACCCAAGAAAGTCATATAGAAAGTTCTCAATTGAATGTCCATAAAGGTAACCAAAAGCCCCATCTCAATTTTCGAAGAACCCTGTTCCTAAACCGATCTTAGGAACACAAGAAAGCCTGAATATTAGTTCCCAAAAAATGGATCAATTAAAAGTCCATATAGGTAACCCAAAAATCCCATCTCAATTTTTTCTGTTCCCAAACCGATTTTTTTTCATGCCGGAACAGCAAATTGGCATCCCTAACGCCGGAGTCACGTTTATTGGGCGAATGCAAAGTGCGTTCGCCGAAAAGTGGAGGCGCTTAGTTATTGCATAAAGGCAAAGTACTTTGTACTCCACATGTCGATTCACGCGGCACGCCTGCCCGCCCCTGCCCCGCCCCGTGGCCCACCTGCCACGATGCCGGCACCCACCACACGGTGGCTTAAAAATTGCTTCCAATATGCAACCAGCAACCGGCAACGGCGAGGGCTTTTTATTGCTTTCGTAGGAAATGCCCCCAGTTTTTTAGGCAGGATCCTTTAGGTCGATGGGCGGCCGGGTTTCAGCTTATTGTTTGGCGGACCCCAACTGCGATGCGCTCTGTCCTAATGGCCCCCCACTGTGCCCCCATTTGGGGCGTGTTTGTTCGGCGCTCGTCGACACGGGGAGCTTTTGGTGGAGGAGGTGTGAATTTTGGTAGGAGGCTTTGCCACGTCGATGGTGGATGGTTGGATAGATTGAAAAATTTTCGAATTATGCACATGAGTTGAAAAATCGGTAATAAACGGAATTAAAATTGCCAGCGGCGAGAATGCAACGAATTTTTAGTGCACGGCAAATCTCTGTAAATCCGCAATTGAAAGTGATTTATGCGATTGCCAAAAAGAAATGAGAAACCAAAAAGTCCCTTAAATCACCACGAAGAGGTGAGTGGGCCAAGGAATCAATTTCAAGATTTATGAAGCCCAGGCAGGGCCAACAATCAGCGGAAAGACAACAAAAATCCAACGAAATTAAAAACAAATCAGAAAAGAGCAATCACTGGAAGGCCACAGGATGAAACAAGAGAAAGAAAACAGTAGAAACTTTGAGTGAATTAAAATGGAATTGCTCAACAATCGAAATGGAAACAAAACAGCAGAAATCTGATTGAGCTTATGGCGTTTCCTGTTTTCCCGAGATTTCAGGAATCTTCAGAAGAAACAGAATAGGCGCTTCTAGAAACATAAATGATGGAGATTGGATATTAATTTAAATGCTTTCCAAATGGTTACAAAGTTGACAACAAAAGATTTTAAGACAGGTTTGATTCTGTTTTTAAAGCCCGATTTGATTTAACTTTTTCTATTAAATTCCATTTGCAATCAATCGGCCAAGGCAACGACCTTTGAAACAGATCCATTGCCAGAGCTTTGGAATAAATTTTGTTTTTCTGGATGTCCTTATTCTGGGCGCAAATTGCCAACAGAAATCCCCGTTTCCTTGTTCAAATTCCCCAGTTAAGCTCGCAGCTCAAATCAATACGCATACGCAATGCGGTCCCAAAGAAAGCAACCAAAGAATCCAACGAGCAAAACTATTCGCCTTCTAACACGATAAACATTTGCATAATTTTGCAATGCTCACTTGGATTTTTAGCATTTTCACACATTTTCCCCAACCCACACTCGCTCGCAAAATTATGCAAATTTATTTGTAAGTGTAAAAAAATATTTCCCAAACCCCCCGCCCCGTCCCGTCCGACCAAACCAAGCCGACCATTTAGCCGACCTGCCCGGAGTGCGTTTTAATTCCCCTAGTAAAGCACGAGGATTGGGAGTGGGGCAGAGCAGAGGGAACTGCAGTTTCTGACTTGGCCCATAACTCGACTGGGCAGGGAGCCGGCCAGTTTGTCTGGCTGCCTTTTCGCTAGCTTGTTTGTTGGTTTTTAGGTGGCTTAAATCCGGCGCTGGCCGTCGGTTTGGTTGTTCCCTTTTCCTGTCGTCGGGCTACTTAGTTTTTAGTGGATCGCCATTGCCAGGGAATGGGTGTTGTCGTCGCAGCACTTTTGCTTCGTTTAAGTTTTATGGTTTGGTAATTAAAAAAATTATGGGCCCCGCCTGCAGGACTAGTTTGTTTTTCTCTGCCAGGTAAGCCTGGGATTTTTACAGCTCTCTACAAAGCGCTTTTATGGATTCTAATTGAAAAACGCACGCGTTAATGGGGCCGTGCTGTTGGCAAGTTTGTCTCGCCTCCTGAAATACTTAAATTAGCCCAGCTACTCACTGACTGCAGTCTGATTGCATTCCACTTGAGTTCCCAAAGGTAACCAAGGCAAAAACTTCATAACTCCCTCGGCAGCCTGTCTGGTGTCTCGTTTTTGATTTGTTGCTCGCATCAAATAAAACTTAATATGCCGCAGTGGCGATTACCCCGTATAAATCAGCCGCAGCCAGGCACTTCCGGCCAGCTGTTCGACTTGCCTCGGGTAACTCAATTCCCTCGCTAAATCCCATCGCTTTATCTTGCCACCGAGCCGGAAAAGATCTCTGCGCTCCGTTTAGGTGTCTGTGTCCGACCGGACCCCTGCCGAGGCTAAGATAGATTGATACGGTTGGCAGACAAGTTGACGGCCTGGCCGACTGCCCTGGGTGACGACAGCAAATTATGTCAAATGTCACAGTGTGAAGCAGGCAGGCGGCAGGGTAAAAAGCAGGACACGCCAACGACAACACGGCACATCTTCAGGTTGACTTGGGGTTAAGTGTGTGCGCTGCATGGCTGCGAGACGGCCGCCATCAAGTGGACTGGGCCAACAACAAGTGGGTGGGGTGGGGGCGACGGTGACAGTAACAGCGGACGGCCCGATTGAGGGACATGAATGTAAATTTTAAATGAAATTTGGCTTAAAGCAAAGACTTCCAGGCACCCAGCAAATAAAGCGAAAATTACAGAGAAACAACCGAACAAAAGGGTTGCTTAAAAAAAATCCTTAATTCTATTTTTTATCTCCCTATTTGAAAGGGCAGAAATGAAGAAAAGTTTCAGGGGAATCGAGCAATTGAATGACTGTCTGAAATGTTTTTACTCATCCTCTTAAAAAATACAAATTTCCAGGTCTTGTATACAAAAAAGATCGGGCTCTAAAAGGTTGATGGACTCCCATGTCTTCTATATAAAGAAGGTCGGGGATAAAATTATTATTTGTAGAGGTTTTTTATCCGCTAAAAGAATTTAAATTTCCAGGTCTTTCACAGGGAAAAATCAGTAATAAAGTAATTTTACTGTAGAGAATATTTTACTGTCTTAGAAGATTTAAATTAACAGGTTTTTCAACAAGGAAAGATCAGGAATAAAATTATTATTTGTGGAGATTTTTGTTCCTCTAAAAGAATTCAAACTTCCATGTCTCTTATTATGGGAAGAAATAAAATTATTATTTATGGAGATTTTTTGCTTTCTAAGAAGATTTAAATTAACAGGCTTTACAGCAAGCAAAGATTGGGAATAAATTTATTATTTGAAGAGATTTTTTTGTCTCCTGCCAGAATGAGAATGAATCTTCTTCCCCTCCCTTTAAATGTCTAAGGATATCTTGTTTCACGTTTTATCTTATGGAGTACCAAAATAAAATTCTGTAATTCGTCCAGCAAATATTTCTAAAGACCCTTGAATCATTTTCCCAAATAGGATTTTTCTCCACATTGTCTGATTGCCATAGCCAAAGGCTTAAAGATATATTATTAACTCTTTCAGTAATAAATAATTTAAATTTATTCCTTTCTACTTGGGGAAAATTGTTGCAGGGAGCAGAATTAAAAGACTTCACTTTTTAATCTTTCAAAATCTCTAAGAAAATTTAAATTGAGCCAGAAAATTAAATTTGAGTTGAAATCTTTTGAAAGTGCTCTCAAAAAAAGAGCATCCAGCGTGCCGCTTTAGGGCTTTTCTCTTGTTCCCTTTAAAATATGAATGCATATACATAGTTAAGTGTGTTTGGACAGGTTCTACCTGGGGCGTCTGGCCCAACGGCTCCCCTGCCAGGTCGCTTATTGCTGCCCTTTCGTCCCGTATCTGTGAGTGTCATTTAGCATTTCTCTGCTCGGTTGGTTTGTATAAAATGTAGGGAGAAAAATCCTTCATCCCCACCCGTCACACTCCCACACGTTCGCCAAAGTTTCAAGAACAAACACAACTGACAGGGCGGGCATACAAGCAACAGCAGAAAAACGTCTGAAAAGCGGAGTAGATTTTTCCAAGTGCAACATTCATACGCAATGCAGTGTAAGTAAGACAGTAAGGGCTGCAATTTTGAGTCTGTCGCTTTGTGTGTTGTGTCCTGACACACACACAGGCACAAAGAAGTACAAAAACTTTCAGGGGGTTCAGGTTGATTGGTTCGCCCCAAAAAATTATTGCGCTTGTCAGGTTGCCGGAATTTCGTTGATTTTCTGTGGGCAGCAAAGGCTCTAATCGAAGTTAAAGGACGGAAGGGAAAGGATTTTAATAGATATCCTTATAAAATAAATTTTATAAATGAAAATATTTGTTTTTTTGAAATACTTTAGTTGTTTTTTTGAGATCAATTTTCTAAATAATTTTTTTTTTCTTTGCAGAATTTAAGTGGAAAATTCGAAAATGGTAAGTCTGCTTTTCAATTTAAATCGAAAGACAATAAATTCAATGAAGGCTTAAATGTTCAGACTTTAAAGAGAAATCATTTAAAAAGCCTTAAAGATCAAAGGGAAACTTTTTAAATCAATTAAAGAATTATAGGGAATTTTATTTATTTATTTTTAAATTTGAAAAACAATTTGAAAGATCGAGACTTGAGAGGATTTGATTTTAATGTTTTAAAGATCTTAAAAATCAATTGAAATTCTGTTTTTTTGTTTCTTAAAAATCTTTTTAAAGCGCCGGATTTCGGGTTTCTCAACAATATAGTTCATTTGATTTGGGGACCCATTGATCTTGTCTCCAAAGCAATAAAATAAATATCTTTATCACTTTTTCTTTTTTTCCACACACTTTCCACAACTCCTCCCTTTGCTTTCTAGAAAGCAAATCTTCTTTTGGTTTCAATTGCAAACTCTCAATGCCATCGCAGGCAGAGAAGAGGGTTCAGTGTCCATCGGTCTGTGCGGCTTATCTTTCGAAACTGTTACATTCTGTGGTCGGCGATGAGCACATTGATTATAAAATATTATTTTTAAAGCCGCCACTATCACTTTAATAGTATTTAAAGTACGTGTTTCTCTCTCGCTCGGTTCCTCTCCTGCCGATGGTTTCTCGTGCGTGAACTTTTGAACCGAGTTATCAGCAGCAGCGGAAAAAAATTTAACACGTATGCAGGGATCGATTTGAAGAAAGAAAAACGCTGGAAACTCCTTGCGTTTTTGGTGAAATTCTCTCTAAATCTTCAAAGATTTTCTTACGATTTGTTCGGGTTTTCAAAAGAGCATTTAGAGATAAAAAATTTCCACTTTATTAACTTGAAAACTGTACAAAATATTAGAGATTTTTCGAGACGATTATATAATTTCACTTTGAGTTTGAAAATGCACTTTTAATTTTCACAAATTAATTTGAGAAATGTGCGTTTTTCTAGTCGCTTCCGGTCACTTAGCTGGCCAAAGGTCGCCACGTTTTTTTCTCAATTCTCACTGGCCAATTTTAATCGGCAATGCGGCGGCGCAACAGGATAAACAATCGAGCCGAGACTCAGGCAAAACAACAACAACTACGATATAAAATTATCCTTACGAATGAGCGACGAGAGCGCAGCACTTCCGGTTAACACGCGATGCCCGTTGATTCTGCAGAATTTTATTATTTCCTTGGTCAAAACGCGTCCGTTTTGCACGAAGCGGCAAACACGAATGAACCCAGCTTCCCAGTGGCTGCTGTGAGCGGCTGCCTCGCGAGCCTCATCGTTCATCGATGCTCGGCTGTCTCAGCTGCTCGGCTTTCAACACACACACACGCACAGCCTCACACACATTGACATGGCCTGGCCATTCAACGTGTGATAACGGCAATGTCAGTTGTCTCGGCTTACAATCCGCTGCTCCGGGCGCTGCATGTGGCCGGCATGAATGAAAATGGCCATGGCCCATCGTCCAGGTTCCCTGCCATCTACGCATGCCATTCTAATGGGTTTTTCTGCATTGCTCCGGTCGCCGTTGTCTTTTCCTATCAGCGCAGCCGAGTGCCCCGCGTTGTTTGTGGCGGTGGGACTGACACAATCATAGAATCCGTTGGCCGTCTGGTTTCCCATATTTCAAAGGCGCGCTCCATTCCGTCCGATTGTTTCTATTTTGATTTGATTTCCATTTTTTTCCCCCCGCCCATTTTCTGCTTGTCCTCCAGCTTCTCCTTGCCTCATCCGTCAGCCGTCGTCCCATTGCCCTAATGTTTTTCTTATCAATGTGGACGTTTTCCAGTTCTGTTGTTGTTGTTGGGTTTCTGCTGCCGCTGCTGTTGTTTGTGGTGGGTTTTGTGTGTCTTGTCTTTAAACCGCCGCTCGTATTTATTTTGTAGTAAAATCAACAAAACGACAAACACCCCGATGATTGATACAGTGGCAAAAGAATACTCTACAATTCACTGAATGGGGCGCTTCGAACACCCAACCACACACATTTCCAGATTAGCCGAGTCAATAGTTTGAGTGAAAGATTGCAAATCCAATCAACCGATAAGGGTTACAATACGAGTACACATAAAATTAAATCTTCCCTCCTCATTTAATTTGTAGGGGCAAGCAAATAAATAATTACATGATAAGTTCAAGGGCTTTATATTTGTTTATGGCTCTTGACAGTCCCAAGAAACAAGTCAGGAAAATTAGGTATTGAGGGAAAATTCAACGCTCTTCTTCAATTTTTCAAAACTTCACAAAATATTCCTTAAAAATCGAAATATGCATAAAGTTTATTACATTTTTCAAACCCTTCAAATGTTGAATCTTTTGATCTTTTTGAATGGAAATAAAATATTGTTCTTTATATAGAATGACAATAAACTTTTGTTCAAAATTAATAAATGATAGATTTAAATATTATGGCACATTAAAAAAATTGATAGCCAATCATTTGCTGCCCTGAATTCTAAAAATGAGTTATAGAACAGATATAGGCCTTCCCGCAATTATTGCCAATACTTAGGATTCATATTTTGATCTTTCATTTTAAATATTTTGACCCATTAAAAAATTAAAACCCAATTAATTGTTCCCCTGAATTCTAAATATTTCTTATGGAATTACTATAGTCAGCTTTCTTAAGCTTTCCCGCAATTATTAACTATACTTCGGATCAATATTTAAGTGTTTGGAATTTAAATATTATGGCCCATTAAAAAAAAAATAATAACCAATTATTTGCTGCCCTGAATTCTTAATATTTATTATAGACAAAATTCCTTAGGCCTTCTCGTAATTATTACCAGAACTTCGGATTATTATTTTGGTCTTTAATTATTTTAAAAAAAAGTACTTTTTTTAACAGATTATTTATTAATATGCCGATCCCTTATTTTTTTAAATGCTATTGCTTTTTTCTAAGAGCAGATTATTTTCCCCTTTTGTAAGCAGTTTAATTTAAAGCCTAAAAATGCCCGTTTTTTTTCTGCCAAATCCAAAAAGGGAATTTAATTTAAGGCTTTAAATATAAATTATTTTTTTGTGCCCATAAGCCACAATTAAAATATGTAAAACCAAAGGAATTAAGAGAATGTTTCTCTCATTTATCTGAGGTTATAAAGCAATCAGAGTACCCTCTGTTCTCCAACATTCCTTTCAATGAGTTTTTGATGAGAAAAAACAATTGGAAAATAAATGTTTTCCCTGCCTCCCTGCCACTCACCCGCCGTTGGACCCTTGGCCGCCACATGGCACACGCCGGCCTCTCCGCTCGGCCCATGTGTGCGCCGGGCTTCCCCCGATTTTTATTTGCATTTTATTTAAAAATAAAGCCAGAAAATAAAACTGCAAAGCACAGGGAAATATTTCATGTTGTCCCAACAACGAATTGGCGACACGAAGGACTCGGCCCGCATCCCCGTTAGAATTTTGTAGTTATTTTTGTTGCTGAACCTTTTCATGTTTGATTTTTTGGTAGCCGAGGACCCGACAGCCAGGGACCCTAATTTTTTTGCCGACGAACGGCAAGAAAATGTCAAAAATTTTAATATTCTTCGCCGTCCACGAATTCTTGCTGAGGTGAGCCCCAAATTATTTCAATTAACTTGCGATATTAAAAATTCCGAAAGAAAATCAAGACGCCAGGCCAATGAGCGTGCCGCCGAAGCACCCAAAACACACGCAGCCACACAAACAAATCCTAATTGGCATCACACTCAAATTTTGTGGCATTTGATAGACAAAAGTTTGGCTCGGACTTGGACTCGTTACCCGCTCGTTTCGCTGCTCCATTTGATATGCAAATCAGACCCGAAGGGCTGGCGGTAGTTGGCTGCCCCCCTCGAAAAGTTTAGAACTATCGGCGGACAGGGTTTTTCACAAAATTCCTAGCATTCCACAAAGCATTCTCTAGTCAGCGCTGAATCTTCAGGGCGTGTTGTTTATTCAGTCAATAAAAATAACAAAACAACGAACATTTTTTTTTGTTGTATTGTGCATTGCACATTTTATGCTTGGGCACTTGAAATTTTCCTCTGTTCCTGTGGCTGTTGTTGTTGTTGTTGATTGGAGTTTTGAACACATCGACATCTCGAAAAGTTATTGCTTGATTTGTGCAAAAGTTAAAAAGCATCGAGAGTTGCCCGGCAACATGAAGAGCTCCTTTGGCGAAGGCCCCTGAAGGGCCAGCAGAGTTTTCCAAACTCGTGTGCTGATTTTTTCAAGTGGGTTTCTAATATCGTTTAAAAATTTTTGGCCCCTTTTTGCAAGATTTGGAAAAAGATTTCACTAATTAAAAAACAAAACACCAGAGCTGCTGGAATGCAATTTTAATTGAGGACCAAAAGAGATCTTAAAATAAATAAAGGGAATTCATTCCACTTTCTTTAAAATAAACCCCGAAGTTCACAATTATAAAGATCGTTTTTCACCCTTGAATTTCTCTACTCACTGATGGGGTTGCTACACTTGATCCTTGGCAGCCTTCATCCTCAAAAGTTTCCTTTTGTTTTTGTAACATTTCCCCGACAAGAGTAATTAAATTTCCCAACTGTCAATTTGGTCAACTGCCATGGGGATTTGGACTTAACCCGCATAACTTTCTCGACCACACGAAATTGCCAATTACTCATAATTGCCTGGCACTCGTTTCTCATTTTGCGGACAACTCGCAGCCAAAATGACAAAATTAAAACTCCGCAAACAACAACAACAACACCGCATTAAAAACCCCACAACAAAACGAAAACTCAAAGCCATTTATCTAGCGGATGATGGCCAGCCCAGCTCCCTCAAGCAATCTGACCAAGAGCGGAAGTGGAGCCAAGCAGTTTAAGCAGCTGTTGCGAAAAAAATTAAAACAAATATGCTAAAAAATGAAGCCACTAAATTAAGAATGCCAGAGCAGAAAAAATGTGAACTGCAGCGCGGCAGGCAAAAATAACAAGCCACATGTAATGAAAGAATTTTTAAGTGCCACCCAAAGGATGACGATGATGGCGTCGCCGAAAAATAATAAACTCGTAAATAGCCCGACAAGCAGCTGGACGCGGCGACAAGGATGCTGGGTGGCAACAAATTACAGCCAGGCAGCTGGGGCAAGGACGAGATGAATCCGAGCAAATGAAAAATTTAGTTTTATTTTTGCAGGCCCAACAACGAAATTGAAAAATATTTCGCAAAAATGAAAAATTAATACGGCTAAAGTTTTCCAACCAGGCAACGAAGCCGTCACCCCAAACAATCCAACAGTTTTATCCTCAACCTCCCAGATACTCTCTCCAAAGTGTCCAACTGCTCAAAAGTTGGCTTATTAGTTTTTCTTCTTGTGATTAAAAAAGGATTACAAATCTTGTTCAATTCCCCAAGGGTCCCAAATGTTCTAAGCTTTGTGGTTTGTGCATTTAACTGTCCAGCTGCCCATCTGTCCATTAATCTTTTAACCTCTCCGGTTAGAGTGTTTAGTGTTCGGTGGGTAGAATTTGATTTTGTTTAATTTACTCTGAGCACGAAAATTGACCGACGGTATGAAAATTTGTGCAAGTTTTTTAACCAGCTAGTTTTGTGTTTTATTTCATTAACATCAGAGACACAGCCAGGGAAGCCCGAGGAGGGCCCACGCAGACAAACCAACCGGCACGCAGACAGACGGACAGAAGGACAGTCGGAGAGTCGAGTCATCCCAAAGTTCTGTGGACTTTCATCGGCGTCGGTGCAGTTTGCTTGTCTTTTGTTGTAGTTTTGACAATTGCAGTGTAGCCAGAAGTTTTTCGAGGCTTCCTTCCTTATTTCCTTTTCTGTTTTAATTTTTTTGGGTTTTTTTTCGGCAGTACGTGTTGCATTTTGGGTTGGCAAAGTTTTTAATGAATGTGGTGGGAGAAGCTGAGCTTCTGTGGTTTTTTTTGTCTCTGGCATTTCAATTAAATGGCCATCAAGATTCCGTTGTTCTCTCCATTAAAGCATGCTAGAAATTCAGTTCAAAGCCCAAAGCAATTCATGCATAGGAACCAAAATAAATAACCCCCGAAGGCCCAGCAATGCAGATGGCAAATTGGTATTGCAAGGAAGCCCCTGGCAGGCTGTCCCACAGCTGCCCGATTGTTGGGATCCCTCGACTTTAACGATGATTAGATTGTCCGGTTAACAGCAGTGCGGACAAATTAACAGGCCTTTGACGGCCCAAAGAGCTCCCCACACAAAGGTCCTCTAAGTGGAATCGCTCGTTGGCAAAGCGTTTATAAGTTGTCCTTACAATCAGCCGTCAGTCCTGTGTCGGTCGATGGGGCGGCAGCTTTCGTTGTGGACACTTTTGTGCAAATTGCCGGAAACCCATGCGGCGGCGGAGGGCAGCTGCCATAAATATAAACAACAGCAGCGGCAATATTACTTCATATCCAGTGCCGGCATCTACAGAGACATTCCAGCAATGTCCTCTCGATGGATGGGATGCGGGGGCAGCACATGAGGAAATAAAAGATGTGCGGAACCGCTGGTCACTTATGGCAGCAAAAGTTGGGCCAAAAGGAAAAAAGGGGAAAATAGAAAAATAAAGATATAGGGCAAGTTTATTTGCACAGGGTGCTCTTGTCGATGGGCTGATGGAAATATGAATTCCAATTCGGAAAACTCTTGTTTTAATGCAGAAGAAAGCTAAGAATTTCTTTCTCAAGAATTGAGTTTCTAATTGTTGTAATTTTGTAAGAGAAAACTTCACCAAAATCTCAGTTTAAAAGTTCTTTTTTGTCTTTAAATCTTCTCTCTATTCTTCCTATAAAATACCTTTATTTTCTCGTCAACAGCAGCAAAAGTAAAAATTACTTTTTATTGTTATCCTAAATCCCTGCACCTGATGAAATCTAAGCAGTCTCCCATCGGCTTTGCCGGACGCTCAGTTCAATGGACACAAATAGTTTTAGAAAATTCTGGGATCCCTGGCGATTCGGTCTTTTCTTCTCTGAATGGCAGCCACATAAGCCGCATTGCGTATACGCCATGTTATCGGCCAGGCCACAAGCAAACTTCGGCTAGCCAATGTCATGTAGTCTCTGGATGGGAAAATATTATGGCCATACTTTTACCCCCCACACAGACCACCGCTTAAATATTTTCTTTTTATTAATTTGGTCAGTTTTTTTCGTGTGTGTGTGCAGGACGATGGGGTTCCTGGTTATAACAGCCATTATCACACACCCGCCCAGCTGGCTATCCCACAATTTGTCGTCGGTTTGGAGTTGGTTGGGGGTTGGGGGTCTTTTCATTGTTTGGTCTGCTGGCCTTCGAAGGCTTTGCCTCACGCTTTGATAATGGAAAATAATCATAGCTCACGCAGGCATGTGTGCGTGTGTGTGGCCACAACACAATTCCAAAGTCAGGCTTAAAATTTATACCGGATTCCTGGTGGCCGCCTGTCCGTCCCAATCGAATCAGTTTGTTATTCAGGAATTTTTTTCCCCCATCCTTTTTTTTAGCTTGTAGGTGAAGAGTTTGCTGTTTGGGTTTTCAATTTTTGCAACGGCCAGCGGCAACGGAAATTAAAATGTTGCTTTCGGCGGTTTTGTGGGGGTTTGGGGGGTAAAAATGTGTTGCCTACTTTTTTGCGCTGGCGAAAATAATACGCCGGGCGAATTATTTAATTATGCGGATTTACACAAATAATAAATGAAAATTGGACAGCATAAATATGGCCGATTGTCCAGTTTATAACTGTTCAATATGCTTTATTATTTAGTAACAGAAGCCCCACAACTGCCATCCGTAGGCGAGTCTGCGGATAATGCAATCAATTAGTCCGACCGCATGCAAAAAATTAATACAAATTTTAAACGAAAATGCTGAACTGTCAGTTTTCTAAATTGAACTTCTACGCAATTTTCTACTGCTCGATTACCATATCTTTTGGGCTGGCCTGCTTTTGCCTTCTTGCCAAACCGTACATCATTTTTATTGCTCAATTTAAATTGCCATTCACACGCATTGCCGGGCGCTTCATTTTAATTAAACTGTTTGCCTGGCGAGCCGTGCAAGGGAGCGAAAGCAAATGCGAGCACTTGCCAAAGGAAAAAACCAATAATTTGTCTTGGCCATATTTTAATGGCCACAAAAAGCTCTACGACCAGACGGACAGACAGCGGGCATCTGCATTCGATGTTCACATTACCAATGCAGATTGTGGGCCGCCCGTGCAAATAACCTGGCTGGCTGGCTGAGCTTGGCTTTAATTCTTAGTTGGGAATTTTATTTTAATTCTTAAATGAAATTTTCCCCCGTCCTCCATTTAGGCAGAGGCATTGTAAACGATCGCCGGGAACAATATCGACACCAGTCCGGTCGCCTCTTGCCATAAATAAGCGAAAAAATGTGCGTTGTCCTCGCGTCAACTCGGCGGCGGCCGGTTTGTCTGTGGGCCTCCGGTTATAATTAAAATACAAACCGTGTAGCAAGACCAGCGCCACGCCCAGCATGGCCTCCGGGTCCGGTTACATTCGTTTCATCGAACTAAAAAATTAAAAAAGAAGGAGAGAAAACACCGAAAAGAACTGCGAGAAATGAAAGAGGGGCGATGAAATTGCTGGTGTTGAAAATTTTTTAATGGCATTGCGGCCGAAGGTGAAACGGAAATGTGCTGATGATTAAAATATGTCGGCTCAAATACCGGACAGACAGCAGCTGAAATTACTCATACGCAACGCTGGCTGGCAAATTGAAAAGTCTCTTTAATGCAGCTCGCAACTTCTTTGGCTTTGGGGGCTTTGGCTTTGGTCCACTCAAAGGCAGAGCCTCAAAACTTTTCATATTTACAACTGCCAGGGGATATTTAAATCCAAACTTACACCCTTTGCTTTGTTCGTTGCGTGGGTAATTTTGTGGCATTGTAGCTCATGTCGGTGCCCCTGGATGCGTAGTCATTGCGGCGTGTAATTAGTTTTTCCAGTGTCTGTATATAAAATTTATTATTGCATTAACCGCACACGGGCGGACCAAACGGGGCCCCATTGTTGGCCGGACAACAACAGGACTGCCTCGGCCTGCGTGTGCCAGGGGCTCACTAATTTTTGGACTAAGCGCGAGAGGCCAGGAAGGCGGCCGGCGGTGTCCTTGTTCGCAGTAAATCATTAACCGGCCACGTACGAATGCGTGTCGTTGTCCAGGGCTGCCCATTGCACCACGTGTCGTATTAGTAATATTAATTTACACATTATCACCGAGAACGCCGTGATGTTTGGTTGGGGCCACCGCTCGTTAGTCAATCAATGGTCAATTTTGAATTTTGCAGGGATGAGTTGCGGTCGAGGCGGTTGGGTGTGTTTGCGTTGATTGGCGGTTATTTTGGTTCAGCATTGCTGTTCAATTGATTTTCCGCCTTGCCGCATAAATAATCTAGGTCGTTGACTTTTTTCAATCATAGTTGCTTTTGCCTTAGTAATCTCAGTGACTTTCTGGCTCACTTTATTTCAAACTCTCACACTCGACACTTGTCTGAGTCTACACAAAATATTTAAATTTGTATCGTCAACACTGAAAACCAAAACAAATATTTTTTTTTTTCAAAACTTCCCACAAATTTGGACCTACAATTCTTTTCAAACACAGTAGGTTTTGCCTTTGCATTCTTACTGATTTTCTGGCTCACAATTCAAACTTCATTCCATTGTCAACACGTTTGTGAGTCAACACTGAAATTTTTAAATTTGTCTCGTTAACACTGAAAAACATTACCAGTATTTTTGAACTTAACACTGCACTGAATATTCAAAATGTCTTGCTGTTCGTCCACTATTGATCCGCGGGAGATCGATGAACGCATCGAAGAGGAGAACAATCGTCCTGAGAATGACATTGAAATGGCTGAGGAGCCAGCAGTTGGGCGTCGTACTCGTGCCAACCGTCGACGCCGGCAGGTCCAGCAGCCGCAGCCACAGCCACAGGCCCAGCGCCGTCGGCGACGTCGTCAGCGCCGTAGGGCAGCTGCCAACGCAGCAGCAAATGCAGCAGCTGCAGCAGCAGAAACAGAAGCAGCAGGCGCAGCAGCAGCTGGCCCAGCAGCAGGTGCAGTAGCAGTGCGGCGGCGAAGCCCAAGGATCAGGCAAATCGCCCAGACTCTACGCAACAATTCAAGCCAGAGTCCTGCCGCCGTGGCCGGCTTTTACTACAGGACTGGCGGGCTTACCGTGGCGCTAGAAATTAACGAACCAGCTCCGTTCACCATCCACAGCGCGTCCCTTAGATATCATATTGAGGCCAGGAATCGTTTGCTGGCCAGGAGCCAGCGCTCCGACTCTGATGACGAGCATTAATGGACGGACACCAGGCAACTAAATTTTGAATGTACGATCACAGAAAATACACAGCGCAGGAATTAATCGGTTGAGTTTTCTGGCCATCTCCTTTTCCATTTCCTGCTTCCGTTGGCTGGGCTGCCTGCAGTGCAGTTTATTGCCTTGTGGCATGCCGGGCCGGCCAGACCGGCCCACGGGGCGTATGAATTATTCACTTTGAGCTGCCGGCGGCGGCAACAGCAGCCGCGTTGGCCTGGGGGGCGGGCTGCATTTAAAGTTTAAGTGGCGCAAAATCAGCACGCAAAGTGCAAAGAGCCCAGCGATGAGCCGCGGCGGCGACTTCATTTGCAACTCTGCACTTGCGGCCGCGCGGGCTGTCGGCGGGCTCATTAGTTTGATGTTGGCTTCGGCAGCTTTTAATAGACCGTTTCCCAGTCATCAGGGACATCAATTCTATGGGGAAGTGGAGGGACGAGCGAATCGTCTGTTGTTCATGTTTAATTTTCTGGCGGCAAAATGAAGCTTCGGGAATTCTCTATCCAAAATCAAAGGCACTTCCTTGGGGGATGCAAAGGCAAATGAGTTTCTAGTCAGGCTAATAGGAAATTCCTCATAGGTTTCAAGCTTGCTAAGCTCGTCGATTTCACGCCTTTTAACGCTTTGGCCAAAAGGCTAAAAAATTCATCTGGTTTGCCAAATCCTCTTTATATTTTCAGCATAGACTTTCGCAAAAGAAATGCAGAACTTAGTGAATTTATATGTGGCTGCAGCCACTGGAGGATTAATGGACGAATTAAAATTGTTTGCCACACGTAGAATAAATATAAAACCTTAAGCTCTCTGCCCCCTCTCAGTGTCTGCGTTGCCGGTGTGGTCTGCCCAGTTTAAAACAATTTTGTTGCCAACAAACTTCGGGCAAAGAAGTTGCCTGCCTCTGGGGCAGGACGATTTATTTGCCCCCCGAAAATTCTGCTCTGCTTAGAGAACTTGAGGTGAGCAACACGTGTGGAGGCTTCCGAGGCTTGACGGCAGGTAAAAAGCAGGAACCCAAAAAAGAAACAAGTGATAAATTAATAAAGAAGTCGAAGGACTCTCAGAAATGCTGCAACCATTGATGCCTCTAAGTATAGAAGAGCCATCATTCTGTGA
This sequence comes from Lissocephala sabroskyi, assembly GCA_037075105.1. Taxonomy (NCBI): domain Eukaryota; kingdom Metazoa; phylum Arthropoda; class Insecta; order Diptera; family Drosophilidae; genus Lissocephala; species Lissocephala sabroskyi. The sequence goes on along the minus strand of JBAMCP010000373.1, from coordinate 8,525 downwards.
GGGTCCCAAGATCCTAAGTCGATCGTGAGAACTTCTGCTGCAATGGGCAGAAACCTCTCTTCCTTAAGCTTCCTACTGGCTTCTCCCGAGAATTTTTGGCTTGCAAACCCCGTAAGCTTCGGAACGTGCTCCTTGCTAATGTGTCCTCGTGAGCGCTTTCCCAGCAACCGCAACGGTGAAGCTCCTTTTCGTTTGCACATGGCCTAAGCCAAAAGAAACCGGCAGGACTTCGGGCAAATGGGAAACGAGGAGGAAGGAAAGTTTACCTCATAACTTCACACTGCCACATGCCCTCCCCCACCCCTGAGAGCAGTAAAGTCTGCGGAACTGTTGGCTTTTTTCCTTTCGCTTTTTGTCTTATAGGCCGGTGGGGAACAACTGGCTGGAATGAGAAAGTTTATGCTAAATTAGTCTGTCTTGTCGTCTTCTTTAAATTTGTTAGATCTTGAAACACCTTCAAATATTTTCAAACGCCTATGAGCCTCAAAAAAATCATTAAACATATTCAATCATCAAAAATAATTTTCAAACGTCACCGATGATCGGACAGTTGCGTTCCGCCGCTTCTATCATTCATTTTTGATTTTATTTATATGTATTTATTTATTATTGTGTTATTTATATATTTTTTCGAACTTATTCTTTTACAGTGGAACAAAAAATTCGGAAGGCTCTGCCCGGCAAAGCCGCCACAGCGAACATCTTTTCGTCCTCTTCGCGAAGCCCGAATTTCGGTAGTGCGCGTTCGTTTTTTTCGTGGATCCTCGAAAATTCGCGGTTACTCGAAATGCTAAACGTAGAAGCAGTTTTTTTTTTTTAATTTTTTTTATAAGTGAAAGTGAATTTAAAACAAACTAAACGGGAAGATTCGGTCGCGCAATTTTTTCAGCTTCAACAGAACTCGGTAAGTCCTTTTTTCTTTTTTACTATATTTAAGTTTGATCTGCCCACTGCCCTTTGGGACTTATTGTCTTCCATTTATGACTTGAACTGACCGACTGACCTCTGCTCCCCCCATAAAAATTTTTGAAGCCTTGGGGGAAACGCTATCGAAGTCAAAGTACACGATAGATACTATTACTTTTACCTTTATATTTTATTAATCTTTAATTTCTTGCGCTTTAAATTAACGTGGAAATTGTCGGGGAAATTCGAGATTTTGTCGGTCGATTCGGTATTAAAATTCGTCGGTTTTCGGTAATCAAATTAATTTATCCACAACATCAAAGGCAGCAGCCGGCAACAATTTCTCCACAACTGCAACTTTAACATTTTTGGTAAGTCCTTTTTCCCTTTTTTATTCATTTTACAATGGGCTTAAAATTACCATTTTTTCCACTGAAAATTTTACACGCATGTAATTAATGCTTAACTGGGCCAATTATCATATTTCCCTGGCTGAAATTCTCGAAATACAAACGAATTTTTCCATGGAAATACTTGCATTCTTTTTAAGAACGAGCAAAGTATTAACGACTTAAAAGTAACAACTATAAATTAAATATATTAATTAATATATTTAAAAATGAAACAGCATTTTCTGAACTTTAGAAAAAATAGCACATTTATTTATTTATCTGTATATATCTCAGCGATTTCTGGTTCAAATGCCTCTAAAAGTTATTCCTGCATTTGGTCGAAAGCTTTCCACTTAAATCTGTCGCAGTATGCAAACCGATTCTACACTTACAATTTTAAGCATTCTATGGGTTTTCTACTAGTGTACAATGGGAAATATAATGACGGGAAACTATTTGTCTTGAATAATTGGGAACTTCTGGGTCGAAATCAAATCTGTCTACATTTGCTTTTTTAATTGTACTGTCCTTTATGCGAATTGTGAGTAAAAACTATTTAAAATTTGTGTGATATTTATTGCTGTCCTAATACAAAGATACCTGATCAAATGTCTGTCTCGATATGTGTGTGAAATAGATGAAAGATGATTTAATGGAAGCCAAAGGGTTTCTTGAAAATGAGAACTGAACACAAGTAACTTTTCGGGCTGCTCGTCTGCACTTCGTTGAGATCTCGGGGAAGCCAACGAGCAGCTGTCTAAATCTCTGAATCTTAAGCTATTTATTTTTGGTTTACAGTAAATTGTGTAAGCAGTTAAGAGAGAACTTGGGATCTAAATCTATCTGTCTTTTTGTCTTAAGAAAACTTCTCAAGTTTTTTATTACAATTGAATTTTTAGTACAACCTAGACATTTAAAAGACTATCTTAATCTACGGCTTCCGTGTGGTCTTTTAACAGCGTGTGTGAACTTAATTTATCCTATCACAAAATGAACGTGGCCATCACTGGTTAGTAAAATCGTTTAAACTCGCTAAGCAGCAAACACAAGCAAAAGCGGAGGGAATCAAATTAAAAAAATTACAAATTCAAAATTCTTTTTGCCTAAGCCTCGGCTGATTCAAATGGGTGACTTTTCTCATGAGTAGAAATGACTGACTAACTGAATGGCTGACTGGCTGGCTGGCTGACTGACGAATCTCCTCGGGTTTTCACACTCAGCTGAGGAAATACGAATGCGTGTGAACTTTGCCGTTTTTGCTGATTTGAGCATTGAAGCCTGCAAAAGAGAAGGAATTCCTTTTTAAAGACTGACTTTTTAGGGAGGTAAAATCAAACTTACCCTCGCTATTGGAGGCCCGGGCCACGCCCATGGCCTCTAGGCCCCGGAAAAGAGCCCCCAAGTTGGAACGATCGTCGAGGTATTGATTGTTAATTCGAACAACGGCGGACTTCTTGGTCTTGGTTTGGGTGTGCCAGACCAGAATCTCCGTGCAGTTCTTGCCACGCGGCTCAATTAGCTCCAGGCGCAGGCCAATGCTGTGCAGGAACAGGTCCTCCTCGTAGCCCGGCTTGTAGGGCATATTCACATTGGGGAACTTGGCCATGTAGGCGAGATTCACAGCAAATCCGGCCATGTCGACGGGCCAGCGACGATTTGCCACCCACGAATCCAGAAAGGCCACCACTTTGCCCTGTAAAAAGTGCCTTAGTCCTTGCTCTTCAAGGAAGTCTGTTTGATTGCACTTACCTCGCGCACCACAGGCCCACTGACCGCATAATCGGCAATAAGGCCGACGGGAAACATCGACACCCTTTGGGTGTCCCGGATCTCGGCGAACATTTGCAGGTCGTAAGTGTTGTCGTCGTCGCCAAAGTACAGGACCCCGGTGGTGATGTTCTGCTGCTTCAGCCACTGCAAGGCCGCCCGCCGGTTGGCCACGCCCCGCGGCGCCGGCTGATGCGAGCGGAACTTGCTCGGCATTGGGCTAGCCAAGTGGGTGTAGGGAATGCCTAGAGAAAGCCAGCGTCAGTATCAATCGACAGAACTTCTTTCTTTAAACTTACCAAAGCCACTGAGGAGCTTCTCCACGTAGCCATTGCAGTCGGCCGCATCGTTGGCCACAATCCAATGCAGGCGGGGGACATGCAGGAGCGTTTGGGACAAACGGATCAGTTCGGGGATCTGTTCTCGCCGGGGATAAGTGGGGGTCACAAAGTAAATGCGCGGCATCTTCATCAAGGTCGTCCGGGGTGGGACATTCAGGCGTTCATCGTTGAAGTTTGTGCCACAAATGTGTAGAGTCTCGTTGAGTCCTTTGAAGGCACCGCCTGCGAGAGAAGAATGGGAAAAAGAAATTAAGCCAACATTGCAAACCCCTTTTTATGGCCTGCCTCTGGGGAATTAGCACGCAAAGAAAAGAAAAATTACCTCGATTTTATTTTAGCACCTTGAGCTTCTATTTACATTTATTTTTATGTCTCATTATTTCATACACAATGTGTAGCCCATTTTGGCTATTTTTAATGGGCTCTCTAAATTGCGCTCGATTTATATGCTGATGGGGTTATAAATAGCAAAGTGCTAACGACATTGCCGACCGACATTCCGGCTCAGGTCAAATCGCCGATCAGAAGACTTTACGTCATCATTTCATTTGTTAATTGCTCGCTTTCTGCCTTCGACTACACAGATTCTCAAAAAAAAACACATCTCGTTTTTGATAAGATATCAAAGTTAATTGGCCGGCGCTAAATTCGGCGAAATCACCGAGAGAAGCTACATAAATCAAAAGGTGCCTGCTGTAGAGCGACTATATAATTTTTAATTTATGAATCCATTTTATCGACGTTTTCGAGGCTCAAATTTATCTCCAAATAAAATTCAAGCAGGACAATTATTTAAATATGAATGAATGAAATTTATTGTGATGCTTTGAGACTTTAATAGACGATAATTGAATGCTCTTGGAGATATTTCTTTATTCTAAATAAAGATCTAATTAACGCCTAATAATTATCTCTAATTTATGGAGCCATTTAAATGCCAAAACCAAATAGAGACTTAGAAATATTTCAATAGATTGGGATATCAATTTATGGGATTTTTTTAAAACAGAATATAATTTTCTCTAAAAATTATAATACATCAAATCGGGAGTTCTTTAATTAGACTTCTAATATATTTTCTTATCTACACCATCATTCCATAAAAATAAGACTGTTAGACAAATGAAAGATTTCTTGCAGGGACTGTTCCGTTCCGTAACTCGTGGGACATCTCCCCGAAGTCTATAATTGACCTTTAAATATCCCCATTCACCCACCCAGTAATTAGAGAGTCTCTAATAGAGACCTTCCCGGTTCCTGAAGTCCATTCCAGCGCTTTACTTGCGTATTGAAAACCATTAAAGCGGACCCCGTGGGATCAATCTAAACACACCCCAGGCACGTAAATACAGTTTGTTATATCTGATATAGGAAAATCAGATAAATTTTAACGTGTCCATTAAATGTAATTGCCCGCCCCGATTCGCTTTTCGTTAGTCGAAAGGCAAATACGAAGCCCTATGGAGGCCTCTTCCCTATTGTCCAACTGCCCGATTGCCCAGTTCCGGCGGTAATTAAATATTAACAGACATTTGTCTACTGTGGGACCCATTAACTTTCTCTCTGAAGAGAATGGGTATAAATTCTCGCACCTGATATTTCTCTCTATCAATTAATTAACCAATGGTTCGCATATATGCACATTTGTCCCTCTCCG
>JBAMCP010000372.1:0-57808 GCA_037075105.1 Lissocephala sabroskyi | reverse complement strand
TTGGCCAATCAAAGGGGAAGCAAAAAATTAGGAAATTATTTCTTTTAAAGCGAATTCCCGGCAGCAGTTAAAATAAACCGACCCGATTAATTAATTTCACACACTAAACGAAGAGCAGCCAGCGAAGAGGAACAGAGACGAGGAAGCCAGACAGACCGAAGAGTCGACGGAGGGCAAGTGGGTTGAAGATGGCAAACGCTTTAAGCCAAAAACCACACAATCAGCTAAATGGCAATCCGTGGTCGGCGTCATCACCTCGAAGGTGTAAAGGGCAATTCCAGACACCAGACGACGTCGGCGACGGGAAGCGGGGGAAGGGTGGGTGGTTTTTGGTGGGCGATATTGACACCGAGAATGCCAAGCACCCGGAGCTCTGATAACGGTAATAGCAATGGCGGCGCCACCACCACCGCCGCATACCGGTAACGTCAACTTAATTTTGTCAGTTTGCCAAGGGTCGGTTGAGTGGGTGTGTGGTAAATTAATTGACACTGAGGCAAAATTGTTTGCTTGCCGCATAACCATCGATTGGCGGAAGAAGCAGAGACCCGCCGACCACTCGGATCTTTCCAGCAGCCGATGCTGGCAATCCGTCAAATCAGTTCAATTGAGGCCAAGATTTCCGTGTTCGAGGAAATAGTCCGGCAGAGTTTGGTTTCCTGTTTGGTTTGCTTGCAGCCATTTCCGCTGCAGTCGCTGGTTGTTTTGCGTCCTTGCGCGTCCCTTGGAATATTTCTTATGCTTTCTCGCCGGGGTATGCATAACGTTACGTATACGTCCGGTTGGCCGTCAACCGCAGCCTCCGGTTACCTGGGCGCGTTTTATCTTTAAAGTTTTTCGCTTTTAACTTCCGCTTGGAGTTTGTATTGCCTGCCGCCCAGCAAGGAATCCGAGCTCAATGCTCTTTTAATTTCTCAATAATGCGCCAAACACCAGGCACAAAATTTGCCTGATAAGCGAATTTACCCGTTTGGCAAACTTGGCCGATGGGGCCTCGCCCCATTTTCAGCGGAAATGCTGTCTGCATTCGAAGTCTACGAGTGTTGGGCAATTAAAGGAAACCCACGAAAAAGTAGAAAAGAAAATCGACCCATCCTTTTCGCCAGATGGTGGTGAAGGACCACGAAATTGCCCGTTGCACTGCCTGGCTTTTCATATAATAATTGCCGGGTATTTGATTGGAGTGCCAGGAGCAGGAGACGGCCAGACTGGCGGGGAGGTAGACGAACAAACCTTCGAATATTTGCACTTAAAGTTTGCGTGTTAAGTGGTTCAATTAATTGCTCGGAATAGCTTGAAATGTGCTCGAGATTTCGGGAAAGATTCGCTACAAACTTGGATAGAAAGAGACTACAAATCTGTGGGATCTTTAGGAGGAATCAAAGTCGGCAAAGCAACCCAAAAAAGGAAATAAAAATCTTTCAACGTTCTCTGTTTATGGGGTATAAGCAAATCCGCGCCTGCGGCTCTTTAAATCTGTGAAAATAACTTAAAGCGGCGGTCAACCGAAAGGACAGCAACTGCTGCTGGGCCAAACGGCCTGCGAACTCCACCAGCCAGCGCTGTGGGGGGCGACTCGACAAACATAATCACAGGCTAAGCAATGGCGACTCTCCACATGCGCCCCAAAGTATGCAACAATTTATGCATGTTTACAATAGCAATTTTTGCGAATGGACCGGGCCCAGCCAGCCAGCCTGCCGGTCGGCCCAGCTGCACTGGCTAACGAACAAATGACCATTGGCAGCAGTGGCCATCTCGCCAGTCGACCGCAGGACATAGACAAACATTGATCACTTACAGGAAGTCAGTGTGTGAATGGGGGGGACAGAGGCCGTGCCAGGAAGAGGCCAACTAACCGTTTGTATTGGTCCCGGCACAGATCGGGGTGTTGAGCTGCAGCTGCCACTGTCACAGTGGCCGTCATCGCCGCTGCCGCCGCCCACAGCCCCAGACTGCCCAGTCCAGTTGAATGGATTAAGGACGGACCGGCGAGTCGGGGCAATTGGCCGAGATCTCGTCAAATGGCATAGAATCGATAGAGCAATCGGAATAAAGCTCATCCCGAAAAGTCCTGGCAGTTGCATGGACTTTGCGGCTTTTTTATCACGTGTCAAATGGCCGAGGTTCATTTGAATTATGCGGTGTGTTATCGAAAACCCAATTAAATTGCGCACTGCCCACTTAATTGTGCCTGCTTAAAATGCATGGGAAAAACTCTAATTATAAAATTTATAAATATATAAATATATGAAAATTTCTATATAAATTTCATTTCGATAATGAAAAAACCTCCTGAACTCCCGACAGCCACGTGGCCGGGGCCTGGCCCGCATGTGATGGCGGCTGCTGTCAGCAATTTGGCCTAAGTCCTTTCGTCCTGCCCGGAACGCCTGGTGAAAAAATGACAGCTGCATTGCCCACGGCCCGAGTGACACGACGGCCAACAGTCCTGCCGACGCTGCATTAGCCTCAACTGCCAGCTATTAGCTGACATGTGGGGGGGTCGGCTGGTAGGAGTTTTGGCCAAAAAGTTTCATTTTCTGAAAATGAAAACTACATTTTCCCCTCACCAGCACAGAGCAAAGATGAGCTGGCGCCTGGGCAATTGACTGGAAGTAATTTTGTTTTTTTTATTTTCCCCTTAATTGTTTGCCTTTGCCGCTTGAAATTGCCGCTTCGCGCTGCCGCCACTCCACTCGCCACACAATGAATAACAAATGTGCACGCACATGAACAGCAATGACAGACAGCCTCCGGCCGAGGAAGATGGGCGGCAACGCCCACCGGCTCCAGCGACAGGCAAAAGAGCCTCAAGCTTTTAGGCCGCCCACGTCCAGCCGTCGAGTCAAGAAACAGCTGTGTGGTCAGTCTGGCAAAATAGACTACAACAACATCGACAGCAGCAACAACACAGCCGCCGACCAGCATCGCATTAACATGCGGAAGTGCGTACGCGTGCGAGGCACGAATGCTCCGTCGGCACGCCACCTTCTCACCAAGCCGCCCCCCAAAATCCATGCACTGCGAGAAATTGGGTGAAATCCAGTCAAATTTAAAAGAGTTTTTCATTTCGGTTTATGTGAAAACGGTCCCGATTTTTAGTTCAGTTAAGAGGAAAATTCTTGCATTAGAATAAATTCCATCAATCATTTTGTGAGCTAATTGTAGACCAAGAACTCAAGTCAAGTTTGGAGACGAATTGAAAGGCTGACTGTTTCAGATTCTTCTTAGAATTACTCGAATGATCGACACATAATCATCTTGAAAAGGTCTTTTGCCCGTGGGAATGCTTACGCTGCTATTTGAAGGTCTTCTGGATCGCTTGATTTAAAGTTTGTTTATCAACCATAGCAAGAAAGTATTTTAAAGGGTTATTTATTTCACAACTCCAAGTGGGTTTTTGTTTAAGTCTTTTTGAAGATTGCTATGAATTGAAAGACTGACTATTTCATATGCTTCTTACAATAATTTAAGCAATTGATAAATGCTGAGAAGGCAGAGGAATATGATCATCTCGAAAAGGTCTCTTGCCCGTGGGAATGCTTACGCTGATATTTGGCTGTTCATTTGGCAATTAATTTGACTTGGGGTTTGATTATAAACCATTGCAACAAAGTCTATCAAAAGGTTCTTCAATTTACGAATCCAAGTTCGTGGTTATTTTAAGAGTTATGGAAGACCAGATACCTTGGCCCAGACTACAATAAATCATTCTATTATGACTTAATTTTAATATACATAACTTCTGATTTTTAACTTCATAAAAATCAATACTTCCATCGATATCAAAATCGAGAACGTCGATAAATTGACTTTTTCGAAGTTGTATAATTTGTGTGCGTTTAATTTCTTAAGTGTAGTTTCTTTGCAGTGATCCACACAATTTGCGAAAAGTGCATCAGCGGGGGCGGAACAAATGGCGCCAGCGACGGCAACCGCAGTTTGTTTTTAGCTTTTGCAGCCGCTTTGATAAAGTGCAGCCACGCAACATAAACAATGTGGAAGAGGAATGAGTTCGGCAAGGGACGATGGGCGAATGCCAGGCAACAAGCCCACAAAGTCCGCCGTCAAGTTGGGACAGCTGGGCGTCGCATGTTGGCCAAAATGGGCGGGTGGGCAGATAGAAGCTTTCCGAGTCAGACAGCAGGATTCACAGAGTCCGCTAGCCGAATGACCACCCAACCGACCAACTAACCAACCAACCGCCAACCCACTGCCTGCCAAGGGGCGTGCCACATCTACCGGTCTATTTGGAGGCGTGTGGGGTACGTGTTTTTACGCTTGAAACGCCGCGGCCGTTAATTGAAATGCATGTGGCGCACAGTTGCCTTTTGCCTCCCACACACACACACACAGAGGCAGTTAAAAGGTGTTTGCTAGTTGTAGTTCGTGTGCGACAGGAGTTGTTGCTGCGCTGCTATTTTTTCCCCGAGAGACCGACTTTCGCCATGCTAATGCAACCTGGCGGGCGGCCTGCTCCCGGCCCACGTGAGTTGGCGTTCAAACGGCGGATGTGAGAGGACGGCCGGTGGGCTCGTGTGCACGCACATCCTGCCACCAAGAGGTGCTCCAGCTGATCCCCTTGTTTTCTATGAGTTATAACACGCATATTGCCACCACCATCGCCCCCACTGGCATCGCCATCGTTGTGTGTTTCAAGCGGCTTCTAATTTGCCTGCCAGCGGCTCTGAATGTAGCACAAAATTCTAATTTATTTGCCAAACTCGATGGTTTTTGTTTCGCTTGGCAGGTGGATCCCTCGCTCCTTGCCAAAAGAAAAGGTCACACACAGACATACAAACTTGCCCAGGGGGGTGTGGTTGTGTTGATGAAAATTGCAGAGAAAATGAAAATAGTTTTGGCATATAAATACAAAGGTCTTTTTCCTCCTTTTAAAAGGTGTTGAAAACGGCTAGAAAATGGGCGGTGGGTGGGCATTGGAAACGGTTTGGTGGAGGAGAAGTGAGAAGGCCTCATTGTGGCAAAAGTTGAATTGAAATCTGCGGGGAATCCAAATAAAGCACAGCGTTGAAATTAGTTTTTGATAGTTACTAATGAGAGAATTGCCGTGGAAGGCGAGGGAGAAGCGTCTTGAAAATTAGAAGGCCCATTGAAATTGCAACTTTTTTGGCTTCTCCACAAGCAGAAGTAAAACTGGTTCCCTGGCTATGCCGATTGTTTGAGCAAAGCTAACCAATTAGGATTTTCTATTGAGCAAAGGAACGAAAGAAATTTAAAATTTTATGAGGCAAAAGCCAGGACGGTAGGGTCTTCAGGAAAGCAATGTATGTCTTTATTTGAGGAAATGTTTTACTATATTTTTTTTTTTACTTTCCCATGTCTATTTCCTTACTTTCGAAGTGTTCCTAAAAGATGATAGCTCAAGAAGCCGAATTAGGAGCACATTACAAAGAGAAGGCTATCACTCGAAAAGGTTCCCTAGTTCTTTTGAAATCAATTTATCAAGATATCATATTGTCGTATTCAAAACTATTAAAATTGTGTGGTAGAGAATCTAAACTATGAGAAACTCATACGTTTCTAGTAAGACCTTCAGATAAATAAGTAGATAAATAGGAAAATAACCGTAGCTTAGCTGAAAGCTAAAATTACATAGGATCTGAGGACTCCCTTTAACAAAAGGAATATTTATGGTTAAGTAGATTCCAAGAGCCACTAACCTCTCCTTAGAATCTCTATGGATATAAGAAACTTCGCAAACTATAGTAAATGATAAGCTCGGGAGCGGATATATAGGATGCAGAGAGTACATTCAGATTCCCGGATTAATCTTTTCAACGACCTGACAATTTTTATATAAAAGTTCAAAAGATATTCTCCTTCTATAAAACCTGTTCATTTTCACTCAATAACTTCGCCAGCTGGACGCCAATTGTGAAACTGTTTCCACTAATCTAACTTATAATTAGCTTGCGTGGGATTCGTATTAAATAACCGCAAATAATCGAATTGGAATTGCAATTTAAATATAATAACTTCAATAAAATCAGTGGAAAAATGCAGTCTGCAATCTGAACCAGCAAATGTGCGGCCAGCAGTTGGCCAGGTGATAACATTCAAAGTCACAATCAATTGCTAAATGAACCGTGTGGAAATTTTATTCTCTAATTGCACCGAATTGCTTTCTATGCCACAAACCACACACTATCGCACCTGCCTTGGCCGGCCGGCCAGCATTTGATTGCCTGCCTGGCTCGCTGTTTTTCCTTATTGGTCAATTGAGTGTGAAAACCGGTGAAGAACAAAAGGCACAGCTGGCAAACGGCCCAGCCCCGGCCACCCTCATAACTAATGCATTTCTAAGGACTTTTTCATCAACTAAAGTCGGCGCCCAAGGAATAAGGGTCGCGGGGCAGACCAACTGCAGCTGGGCTAACTGGCCAGCACCAACTGTCGCCACGAGCAGAAGCTTTAAAGTAAATATCATTAGCATTATGGGGCAGCCCAACTGGCAAAGGGAAGGGCAACTGGCAGCGCTCCCTGGGGACCGCAGTGGCTAGCAAAATGGCGCTTTTTGGTGGCGCCACATGCAAGCGATGGGCTGGCTGATGCTTCACTGTCGCCACGTGTGTGCACGTCATCAAATATGTTTACCTTGCTTCATATGCACGGTTACACATACAAACAGAGCAGCAGCCCAGCTCCGGCCAACTCATACGCAGTGTGGAAGTTGCCTTTGCCATGCCAGCGGGCAAGAGCAACAAACCAAAGTAACGCAACGCAGGGAGAAGGGGAGGGGGCCTGAGGGGCGCCTCAGTAAAAACAACAGGCCGTGCATTGAGTGAAAATAAACATGTCGGCAAACATGGCCGAGCCGCTCTTGGTTGGATGGCTGGCAAATCTATTGCCTACTTGTAGGCGCAAATGCTTTACCACCGAGATAGACAGTCTGTCCGCAGTCGTCCTGCCGCCAGCTACGAGGCAAGTGCGGCAATTGAGTTCTGCCACGGGGCGCTCTCACTGGCAAGCAGTTGCCTTATTTATGCCATGCAGAAAACCATCCGCTCGGCAATGCATGAAAAATGCAATGCAACTTTTTCCTGACAGCACAATTTTGCCGGGCGCTGCGAAAAACTGGGCGTGGCGGGGTCTTCGTTTCGTGTATTTTATTGAATTTCTATCAATTTGTTTCCTGCGAAATTGAACAGAAGGCAGCAAGCCGCTCGACAAAATGCATCCTCGAATTTTAGGCCGCTTCCGTTCCCCACCACCACCGTTTGTGTTAGCTTTGCGGCAGCTGCTCCTTCCCCCGCCCGTCTCTCCAACAGTTTGTTATGTGGGGAAATGTTATGAAATGTTGAGATAAGTGCAGCCGTGTGTGTGTGTGTGTGTAAAGTGCCTTGTATGACAAGTTGTTAGACTTTTGACTTTTTTAGCCTCGGCAGATGGCAGGCAGCCCCCTCGGCATTGTTGTTTTGGTTTAAGCCATTGATTGCATTGGCCGGGCCGACCAGCCTGCCTATCCGCCGCTTAGCCGAGAGGACAGTCCTTCTGGCCGCCCGCTGTGGTTGGCCGAAGTTTTTAAGCCTTGGCAAAATATTTTTGCCCTCACGTAAACCAAGTCTTGTTGGCTTAGCCGGCAGAGCTTTTCGAAGAGTCAGCGAATTGTCAGGTTCACTAGAAGCTCTGGAAGGTGGAAGAGCCCAGCCTAAAATAATTTCCAAACTCATTTCGGATGATTGGAAAGCCGAATTAAAATTAAATGCATACTCTAAAAACCGCCACATTGAGGGCGACAAACAAACCCATAGAAATAATTGACAGCTCATTTGATTCCCGACAAAAATAGAAATTTCAAAACATATTCGCCCGCATGAATTGGCCGATTATCGGTTTTCAAAGCCGATTTAGGGCGCCGACAGGGGCGGCGGATTTGCGGATCTGATAATAAAATTGCTGAACCCTCAAATCGCATTGTAATCTGCCTGATTGCCCGGGAATTGTGTCCGGCCTCGGGCCGTTATGAAAAATGACACTTGGCACGTGATTTCGGGTCCGACGCACTCATCAAGCACTCGAATCACTTGAATCTTGCAATTAAATCATCATCTCACACGCACACACACACATACACACTCAACGAGGAGAGGCTCCCAAAGTACTCATCGATGTACCCAACTAGCCCCCAGCCCCTGCCGCCCCGCCCCCTTCCAATCTCAGGGGGCACCGCCGCTCGTGCCGGTGATGATGTGGGCGTGTTAAGTGCTCCTGTGTCTGTGAGCAATGTAACAATTATCGGTGGCAGTAGGAGGAGGCGGCAGGAGGACAACGACAATGGTAAAATCTTATCGACTGATGATTCCACTCCCGGTTGAATGAGACTGGCTGGCTGGTTGGCTGGGCGACATTTGATGACGCAGCCGAGATTCTCAGGCCGTCACAGGCCTTCCCCGAGGGCGGTGATAAAATTTTGTTGCCTAGTGTGCGATGGTTAATGCCTCGAAATGATTGTGTTCATTGACTGCCTAACGATTTTGTTGAGTAGGCTAATGTGGCCTCTGCCTGCTCACGTTTTGGGAAAGGGTCGGCTCGAGGGTTTGGGGATTTTAAGGGACTCAGTTTTTGGCTTATCATGCTTATTACACTTGTCCTCGATATCCTCAAGAGCCGAATAGTTGATATCACATAAACCCAAATCCGCACCAGCACTTCCTCTGGGCGGTGCGTGTGTGCCAACAGGTGTACTCCTGCCAGACTGGGAGACGTGAACGAATCGTTTATAAACTCAACATTCGTAAGAAACTGGTGAAGGTGCGGGGAGATTTCTCAAATGCCCAGCGAACTTCTTTAATCATCAGAGAAAATATTGAATATCCAAAAGTGTCGCACGATATTTATAAAACAACTAACTCACTAATCTCATCTCCTAAAGAACACATCAATTAAATAATCCAATATATATTGAATAATAAACTACACACTTTATTATTATCTTATCAATTCCGAGGGCCGCAAATTAGTGGGGAATTACTGTTGCCCAGTGTAATTGACACAATCAAGACAAAACACTTTCCCTCGCTAATCTCTTGAAAGAAATTATACAACACAAAAAACAGACGAAAATGTGGAACTTCTGTTCTTAAGAAATCATTATTTAACCGTCAGTTTAATTACTTATATTTCCGCTTAATTAAACGTCCAATTACAGATTAAATGATTAAAAACATTTCTTCCTAAGAAATCCATTTTGAATTCCCAAAAACTGAACCGGAAAAAACAGCAACTCATTTAGTTTTGCAAAAGTAATAGTGATATGGGCAACCCCCAGAAATTTCTAGGAATTTCGCATGAATTTATAGCCAGGGCAGTTCACGGGTTTCCCAAATTAATCGCGAACTTAATCTGCTTTTAAATTGGCTGACGTCGTTTCCTTTACTTATCAAACCACTCAATCACAATTAGCGCACATTTTTACCAAGAACTTTTCAAATCGCAAATAAAAACGACAAGCCGCATTTACCGGCCATTCATTCGGCACCGCGAACGAAAGAAAGTCGAACGGAAGTTTTGCAAAAAAAAAAAAAATAGAAAAAATGACAAAAGTTATCCGATTAAAGCTGAACGGAAACTACCAGGAAAAGAGCAACCCGCTGCTGGACCAATTGGCGTTGAAGCAACAAATCAATGCGAATTTCATCTTGCATGCGATTTCCAACTATAAAAAATCGCCAGGCGAACGCAAGACTCTGACGTATATAACCAAGAAGTGGGGGGACCTGCGGCAGCTGTGGCGCGAGTTCCGGCAACTGGATAGGCAAATACGACGTGTCTACAAGGACATCGAGCCGCAGCATGGCTACTTTCAGCAGGAGCTCTTCGAGCTCGTCCACGAGAAATATATGATGGCGCGTGGCCTGCTGGGCCACGACAAAAGGAAGCAACTGAAGTGAGCCACACACACACACACACATACAAATACACAAAGTGTGCCACACACACTGCATGTTTACTGAGGCTGTGGCTCGAGCCGACAATGAGTTCTGGGCGACACCCGGAGAGCTGCGAAGCAGTCCAGGCCACGGATGAGCCAACCAGCCAGCAGACCCCCATGTGCTTTATGATATGCAAGAGAATGGGAATAAATTAAAGTCGGTGGGGCAAACATTCCCGGCCAAAGCTGTCGACGGAATTTCGAATGGATTTCCCCACTTGACCTCCTCCCCGCAAGCTCCAAGCAAAGAAAAAGCCAAGGTGGGAGTCCTGAAAAGTCCAATCAATCTGGCCGCACACTACTAATGTGATTGATTACGCTTGCATTGGTCATATCGTTATAACCGAATTGGCTTATCGGCAATGACGTTGGCATTAAAGCCGCACGTCATTCGAGCAAATTGAGGCCCCCGCCCGAGGCCTGGGAATGGGGCCCTGCCTGAATCTGTGGAGAAGCGATACTTCTCGAAAACCTGAATTGTCATTTGGACAGCAAGAAGATGAAGCCGGCAACGTAAAGGGAAATGTTTGGCCAAAAGGTTACAAGGCCACGGCATGCATCGAATTAATATTGAAACAGACAGTAAGCAAGACATTAATGTAGCCGCCAGGGTCGGGGAAAAACAATGAAAAGTCAGCCAACTTAATGAAAAATTCAGCGAGATTGATGAAAAATTTTCTGTCCGAATCACATAAAGGAGGAAGTTGTTTTTTTTTCTGTTACTTTGAAAGAAATTAAGATGAGGAACTTCATCTGGCACATTTTTAACTAAAGGATCCGAAAAATATAATTCAGCTAAAAGCTGTTTAAAAAAAAATAAATCAGACTTGTTCTTTTAAATTTCTAAAATCATCACAATAACTTTAAATTTTCTTTTCTTTAATTTTCGAAGAGATCAAATAAATCTATAATATGAATATAAAGTAATTACCAATTGCTTTAAAGAGCTTAGCTTAAAAATACTTTGTAAAGAATTCAACTTCGAAAAAGAAATTGTTTACTCTCTTTGGATTTTTTGGAAGCAAAAGGAATTAAATTGAACAGAAAATTCTAAGTCTTTCGTATCTTCCCTACGTGAGGGTCGAGGCGAACTGTTAGAATACCCAAACCATTTTCTAAAATCCCCACAATAATTCTATTATTATATTGGTTTCCCCTTGCTATTGGGGAATACCGTCCATCGATTAAATACACAACCAATCGATAAGATAACGAAAATGACCACAGTCAATAGATAAAGAGAAGAAAGTTTGGGGCTGGGAAACGCCAGCTGAAATATAAAGCCACCAACCCAAAATTAATGCTCGCTTATTTACTCTCACTTTGGGTGACTATTTGGGCATCCAATTAATTTGCTATCTGAATTTTTTGTTGGAATTTTCTGCGTATGGCGACCAAAAGAAGAACCAAAAACAATTGCCGTAACCAAATAATGTGCTAAACATCTAATAAAAATGGCCACAAAACAAACTAATTCGATAATTTGTTCTAGATTCCCGAAAAGCCCGCAAAGCAATCTGCTTGTTGTTGTTCTTTCTGTTTTCTGGCAAGCGGACTTTGTCTGCCACTTGGCGGTTGGTTAGTGGTCGAAATGAGGGGAAACGGAATGAGTGCTGGTTCCTGGCAGTGGGCGGCGGTGTCGATGGCGTTGGCTTATTTCGAATTTCACACGATTACGAGCCCCGGCGGCTGAGGCAAAATTGAGCGAAAAGCACTAAACTGAATTAAGACCACAAATTTATGTGTCGGCAGACAAAATGCCAGGGATGCGGAGAGGGCTGACGCCCGCCCAGCACGACGCTCATCCTGTCTGCCCGCCCGCCTGCCTGCTTGGGTCAAATGAGCGTTAGGCGGCCAACCACCGGGGAGGGAGAAAAAATTCGGCAAGACAAATGTCTTCATTTTTTGTTAGTGATGTTCACGATGTTGTTGCTGTTGGCCTTGGTTAAGCTGACAGTGTGTGTGTGTGTTTGTGTGTAAGTGAAATGGCCAATGGTTAGGGGGATGGTTGTGCGGTTCCCTAAAACTCAAAGGGCATTAAAGAAGAGAAGAAGACTCTGAGACTAAATATTTTTTAAATGAGATTATCTTTTTTGGATCCCAAATATTGGAGGATGGTTTTTCCCGAAGAACTAAAAAAAAAGTTGGAGAAAAAGAAAGAATCTTAGGATCGCATACATACAATTTATATAGCTGATCAATCTCTTTGGAATTTCCTTGCCATTTCAACTGATGTGTCCCACAGTTGACCAATCCTAAGAAGCCCAGCAGCCGTAGAGTACCAGTTCGCCTCAATTGCCCAGCGCATAAGCCCCCCCACCTCAATAGTGGTTCATTGGGCTTTCCTGCGCCATAAAAAGCTCCAGCCGAAAAAAAAACATAAGCGCAAAATAAGAAATAAATTTATGTAAAGCAAAAACGAGGTAGACGGGCGTTTGTTTGAGGACGGGGGAAGATGGTCCGTTTAAAGGGCCAACAAAAATAAAATTGCATATTTTACAGCCGCTTGGAGGCGGCGCGCACTTTAATAAGATTTATTAAGTCGCGCTGCAGACTTTTAGGCGGGCCCGACTTTGACTTACTCCTGCCGTTTGGCTTGATGTTCTCGCCAAATGGCAAATAACGGCCGCAACAGCAGCCGCCAAAGGAGCTGGGGGCGGGACCGCGTTGTAAATATTTGTTGCTCAACTCTTTACTCCTTCGACCGGCGGGCCGGCCGCCCATCGGCGGGCTGTTTGCGTTGTCTGGGCTGTTTGTTTTCATGTTGCCGGCCCCCCTGCCAAGCTTCATATTCTTCAGCTTCTTGTGTTCCTTTTTTTTCGGCCTTGTTCTTTTGCTGTTTATTTTTCAGCTAATAAAAAGTTGATGTAGCGCCGCCGCAATTTGCTGTCTTCGTTTTTGTTTCTGTTTTCATAGCACACTTTCCCGGGCCCACTGTGTGTGTGTGTGTGTGTGTGCGTGCGTGTGTCAGTGGTTTTTGTGCGCCTTGCCAGAGCAAAGGCGAAAGTGAACCTATGCTGGCTGCGCCCAAAAGCTGGCAATGAACTTTTGCACTACATTTTTTGGATAGAGGCTTACCATATGGATGGCTTTCAGTTGAGTTGCCCTGGCGGGAGGAGAGCTGTGGGCGGGGTGAATAGATGTTTATTTAGTTTGTCAGGCTGTCAGCCGCAGAAAAAAACAAACGGATGACTTTAAGAAGGCGATTAGGCTTTGATGACCTTTGAAAGTCTTTGCTGCTCTGCTTGGTCTGAGAATTCCCCCAAATTGTGTGGGAAACTTTAAGGCCACCTTTGTCATAAATTTAAATCCATACGCGCCACTTGGCTTATCAGTTCCTCGGCAATCCGGGCAATTCCAATTACTAGCCTCATTGGCCATAAAACAAATCTTGGGCTAAAACCAAATCGATTACCACAAATGATAAGGCCCACAGCTCCGCCCACTATAGAAATATAAAATGCTTCACTTCGGCCATTCAATCACCAATCCCATCAAGTTCTTTCAACATGCAACATCTGCTGATCTTTGCGGCTTTGCTGGCCACTGCTTTTGGCGGGGCCATTGACCCAAATGACGTGGAGTTCCCCTTCGGCCGCATTGTCAACGGCGAGGATGCCAAAATCGAGGATCACCCCTACCAGGTTTCCATTCAAAAAACCAACGGCTTCCATTTCTGCGGTGGCAGTCTAATCGCCCCCGACATCATTGTGACCGCCGCCCACTGCCTCCAGAAGATTCAGGCATCCGAGATGCAAGTCCGTTTGGGCGCCACCAACCGCCACAGCGGCGGCGAGCTGGTCAGCGTGAAAAGCTTCAAGTTCCACGAAGGCTATGACAGTGATTCCAAGGACAACGATGTGGCGGTCATGAAACTGAGCTCCCCTGTGCGCCAGACCGCCAAGATCCGCACCATCGGTCTGGCCAAGGTGACGCCACCCAATGGCACTCCTGCCGTGGTCACAGGCTGGGGAACCACCTGTTTCTTGATCTGCTCCTCGCCCGACACTCTGCTGAAGGTCGAGGTCGGTATCCTGGATCCAAAGACCTGCAGCCAGGAGCCCTATCGCTATGACAGCGCCAAGATCCTCGACACAATGGTTTGTGGCTTTGCCGAGAAGAAGGATGCCTGCCAGGGCGACTCCGGTGGCCCGTTGGTGGCCAATGGCCAGCTCGTGGGGGTGGTGTCCTGGGGCAACTACTGTGCAAACACCAAATATCCGGGGGTCTATGCTGATGTGGCTGCCCTCCGGGAATGGATTGTGAAGACCGCCGACGAATTGTAGACTTTTTAAATAAACTCCATGGAATTTTCGTTCAGCCAATTTTTGGTTTGGTTTTGCCTGTCTGCCGGCTCGGGACGAGGCGGATGGCATTGCGTGTGTGTCATAAAACCCAAAATTTAATAAATATTTTGGCCGGCAGGCCAGCCAGCCAGCCACCCATCAGCCGACGGGCAAATGCGGGGGTCCACGATGTCATATAAAATTGATGCGCCGTCGTCTGGCCCGCCCACCTGGCGCCAGCCGAAAAACTTCAGGCTGCTGCTGTCGTTGTACAGTAAATAATGTAATAATCTGAACGACTGCCAGCAGCAGCAACAAAAACATAGCCACAGGTTCGTGGTCGTCCTGGACGCCGCCTGCCTGGCCGTACGGCCAGCCTCCGTGTGGCCCATAAACCAAATTTATGCACGAAATTCAATTATGCTTAAAATGTGGTTAATAGGCCGACTGAGATGGGCAGCCCGTCGGCTGCTGCTGCCGTTGCTGCTGCTGTTGCTCTGGCAACAATGGAGCACCCCTGGGAGAAATATGCGCGCTTCCGGTTATGAGCCTGACCACCGCCACTGCCACTCGCGGTGCATACCAAAAATAAAAATGATTAAATGTTATTATGATAAACCAAGCCCAGTCCGCGTCCTCCAGACGCTCATTCACGCACCCCCACGGCCGCACACATCCACACACACTCACTCTTTGAAATTAGATATCGTTATGTTGTTATTTAATAACAATTTCAGTTCGGCTTTGTTGTTGCTTTTATAGCCTTGTTTTTACGGCTCGCATGATAAAACAAAACTCCTTTCGCATATTCAAAATGAAAACAACCGTGAATCGAGAAGCTAAGCAACGAACTCGAAATACTCTTACACTCTGGGGAACTCATGATTCCAAGGAAATTATGTTCCGTTTAAGAGTTCGTATATTAAAATATAAAATTTCTCAGACTTCCCAGCAATGATTGAGATTAGTCAAAGATTCCTGGTTAATTTCATTGATTCTTTTGAGTTTTCTCTTCGCAGTGAGCCTTTCCCCTTTGAGTTCCTCGTTTAGAGTATTTAAAAGTCAATTTATTTCGGCTTTTTAAAGTGCAATTTCAATTGTTATGCACTTTCAAGGTTTTTATAATATTTTTTATGGGCCCCATTGAGTTGTTTCCCCTCGCAGGCTGAAGATGAAAGTGCGGCCTTTGTTTTCTTTTTATTTTCAATGAAAACTCCTGTCCACCTGAACAATAAAAACATCATTACACCGACAACTGTACTCGCAAAAACGAAATGACAGTATTTTCGCCAAATTAATTTAATATCCACTGGAAAACCATCCGACCACCTTGGCACTGCAACTAAACCAATAAATACCATATTAAATCACAAGAGTTGGTCCTTTAAATTTAATGGCTGCCATAACCACCCAAGGATTGGACGCTGCAGCTATTGAGAGAGCGAATAATTCGCTTCCGGCTTGCAGAAAATCAAGACATTTCCGGGGACGGTTTGGGGGCTTTGGGGAAAAACTTAACATGGTCATGAATTTGAGTTGCCAAAGTTCATTTTTAATTTAACATAGTAACCCCAAACCGCCACACAAAATTGTGAAAGGACTCGCCCAGAGAAATCTATAAGCCCGCAGCGTCTCCGTTTTTTGCTGCTGCTGACGGTGCGGGTTTTGCTTTCTTTTTCAATAGTCTGCCGGTTGTTAGTGGACTACGAAGTTGTTGATATCTATTACCGGGGATTTGAGGCAGTCGAGTTTAGCAGCTCGGACGTCTCAGCTGAGTTAACTTGGCTAAGGCGATGGTGCCACTTTAAGACACTTGCCAGCAACAAAACGAATTGCCAGAAGGACCAACAGCACCGGGACCCACATGACATGACAGTTGGTCGGTTACTTGGGGACTACAAGGCACGTAGCTCGGTTGCAGTTAAGATTTGGATTTAGTTTTACCCACGTTGGCGAGCATATCAAAGCAAAAACTACAAAACACTTAGCAGGGTGACAAATAGACGGGGTGCGGGCGGCGCGGCTCAACCCTCCCTACACCCCCTGGCAGACGCAGCTCAGACGCATTGAAAGAAAAATGTCTGTGAGTAGATTAAAAAAAAGGAGCCATATAAAAGAAATGAAAATAGAAGCAACAACCCTGTCCCTGCGTATCAGTACAAAGGAAATGGCTCACGTTGTCGTTATGATAGCAGGAAAAGAAAAACCGGCTGCTCCCGGCCTGCAGGATGGCGGGGGTGTGGAGTTTGACATACACCGCCGTCAGCAGCAGCGCCGGCGAAGACATCAGGGGCAAAAACTCAGCCAAACTGGTGCTCCTGCCGCTGGGCAACTGTCTCTCAGTCGGATTGTTTTACAATTTTGTCTTATATGCCGCATTTTGTTGTCGGATTTGCCTAAAGGGTATCGAGGGTGCCAAGACTCGCCTAGAAATTGCATGTAAGTAACTCAAAACCACCCGCTATTTCCCTACTCATTTGTCTATGGCCAGCGATTTTAAAGCTTCAGCTTCCTTATCTCGGAGATGCCTTAAGTTATACGATACTCAAAATTATAAAGGGAAAGAGAGTATAATAAATAAAAGAAGTGAAATGAGAGGCTCAAACTTAACGCTCAAGCCTAAAAATATATTAGTCTCAGATCAGCTGGACAAAAGTACAAGAAAGTGAAACAAACTTGAATGAAACTCAGCGGCAGAATTCCCTTCGATCTGTTCTTTTCCTATGAAAGCTCGGATAGAACTTCATCTTATCGAAACCCAAACCCTCTGAGGACTGCGGTAATTCCTCATGCCGATCTATTGGTTGCCAATGGAAACATTTCCCCTGGACTGGATGCGCCTACAGTCGCCATTCCCACATGAGTTGAAAGCAAAGTTGGGCCCCAAGAATGAAACTGGAACCATTTTCTGTGAATTTCAACTAAATGGGCGTTTGGGTTGTTGTCACGTAATGGCAACCGTTCCCCAGACAATCAGACGGCAAAGTCTCGGCGTCTTCAGTGGGAATTTTGATTAAAAATGTTTCAAGATTTCAGATAACCCGACGGCTCCACCCACATATGGAAAATAAAGAGAGATTTCTATCCCCGCCTTCGTTGTTATTGCTCCGTCTACCCGGCTGCTTTAGTGGCTTGTTAGTGGGTGTGGCAGTTGTCTGCATGTTTTTGTTTTTCCATAAAGCTGTTAAATACTTAAGTGTAATTTATGGCATGCGATATTCTGTAGTTTTGTTGTTTCGCTTCCTAAAACTTTTCCCCACTATTTTGCATATGCAAGACCAGCGCGCACGAGAAGGTGGGCGGCAAAAAGCCCAGCCCACCCCACTTCTCAAAATTCAGTATTCAGGATTGCGTATTTCGGCCGAACTGGTAAAGTGAAAACTTCAACTATGCGCACAACTTGAGGATGTATCAGCGGGGACGTAATGCGAACAAATGTTTGCCAAGTCTGGCGTTCGGGGCTCGCCTGCATATCCTGCGGTCACACACATACCCGCTTAGTTATAAGGAAATAGTTTCAGCCTCTAGTCAACTTGTCATCGAGCACTTAGTAATTTTTGGGAAATTCTTCGATAACATTTCAGGGTCAAAAGGGAGCGGCGGCAGCCTGAAGTGTTGATGGTCAGGCAAAGCCTTCATCATAACGAAAGGTAAACGGAAATTTGAAGCTCTTAAAATTACAAAATTACTGGTTAAAGAGCTTGAAAAAAAATCAAATCTTTAAAAACGGGAAACTCCTTGGGGAATTTTCTAAACAGCTCTAAAATTGATTCTTCTCTGCGAACTGAAACCGTAGGGCTATAAATATTTGTCAGAAGGAGGATCACAAAAAAGTTGATAACGCAGCGACGATAATTTGACTTCCGAGGGCAACAACTTCCATTTCGCATGCGGTTATCTGTTTTCAGGCCAAGGTCTTCAGGTCATTGATAATTTATTAACCGGGTAATGCCATCGATAATGGATTATAAACAAGCGATTTATTTTTAGAGAAAAGTTGTCTAAGATGATGAATTTAAAATAACAAATAAATAGATAATTAAAAGACGGAAACTCAAGGAATCACCAAGCACGTGCCTTGGTATTTTCCAAAGATAGATAGCTGACCAAAAGATAAAGGCCGTTGGAAATCAAAGTTAAGGACGACAATGAAAGCCTCAAGCTGTCAAAACAACAAAGATTAGGAATCCAACGTCACAGTTCAGTGCATTTTTCTCTAATCAGTTGACCAAACCGTTTAGAATTTACAGGCCCTGATGAGTTTATTATTTATGTGCCATGATTTACATGGACAGCCAGATGATAAGGTTTCACTATAAAAAGACTGGACTAGTTCGATTCTTGACATCAAAATCGTAGTGTCGTGAAAATGAAGCTCTTTTTGGTTACTTTGGTGGCGGTGATCGCCTGCAGCCAGGCCTCCCCCGACATGGACTTCCCCTTCGGAAGGATCGTCAACGGTGTACCGACCACCATTGAGGCCCACCCCTACCAGGTGTCCATCCAGACCACCAAGGGCTCCCACTTCTGCGGAGGCAGCTTGATCGACTCAGAAACCGTGGTCACCGCTGCCCATTGCATGCAATCCTACAAGGCCTCGGAAATGCAGGTCCGTCTGGGCTCGACCGAGCGCAATTCTGGCGGCGAGGTTGTGTCCGTTCGTACCTTCAAGTTCCATGAGGACTACAACAGCACGCTGATGATCAACGATGTGGCCGTCATCAAGCTGACCTCCCCTGTCCGTCAAACTGGCAGAGTGCGCGCCATCGAATTGGCCAAGGTTACTCCCGAGTCCGGTACCCGTGCTGTGGTCTCCGGCTGGGGCACTACGTGCTTCTTGTTCTGTGCATCTCCCCAAGGATTGTTGGAAGTCTATGTGGATCTGGTGAGCCAGAAGGACTGCGCCTCTCCCACCTACAACTATGGCGATAAGATCTTGGATACTATGGTCTGTGCTTATGGTGAGAAAAAGGATGCCTGCCAGGGTGACTCTGGCGGCCCATTGGTTGCCGAGGGCAAGCTGGTTGGTGTCGTGTCCTGGGGCAATGGCTGTGCCTGGTCTGGCTATCCTGGTGTCTATGCTGATGTGGCTTCTCTGAACTCTTGGATTAAAAAGACTGCCGCTGCTTTGTAAGCAGAAAGTGGTTCACGCAAATAAAACTAGCAAGTCGAAGGTAATCAGTTTTAACTGGCGAATGGGACAGAATTATATTTCCGATCATTTGCTACTTTGGAGAAGTGATTGTAGATTTTCAGAGTAGATTTGTTGCGCATTTTGTTTCCAAAGATTTAAAGCTGAGGAAATCCTACAGCCAACTCCTTTAGCCATCTTATGTTGTTTTTTGTTGGCCAGTGAAGCTCTTAAATTTGCCTTAAATTTCTATTAATATCGAACCATTTCGTATGCTAAATGTTTTTCCATTTGCCATTCTCATTCATTGGGAACATCGACGGGGCAGTCACCCACAGTTGTCGTTTACAGTTCATTCAGACAGGATGGCTGATTTAGTGGCCCTAAACAGCAGATGTTGCCGTAACCTCGATGGCCGGCGAATGTGGACTGCTTTGGTTTGGGGACCAAAAATGCCGAAAATATACGGAAAATGTTGACCCGGCTCAAATGGCCTGTAATTGACCAAGTTACTGGGCCAACCGACCAACGCTAGATAGTTATGTTAGTTTTGTTGTTGTTGTGGTTATTTTGCCTGCTGTGTTGCTGGGATTGAGGCTCAGAGTCTGGCAGGACAAGCAGGAATTTTGACACGCCCAGCGAGCCAGAGCAGGTGTAAAATTATATGCCAAAACTCTTGGCATAGTTGAACTCTCTGACGTCCACACACACACGCATACAAATAGAAGCAGAAGCACTTCAATTTCCAAAGATAACAATTTTAATTACAAAATTTTGTGTAATATTGGCCGACTGAGGGCAGCACCATCGCCAGCCTCGTTATCGAGCGAACGTAGGAACATTTGACGTTGGAAATCGGGGAAAATAAATGGAAAATATATACACTTCCGTTGGCATATATGTCGCGCCCGCCACCGCCAGCATCGCATTTAAATTTTCGGTCAGTGGCCGCCGGAGCTCATAAAACAAAAGATGAGAACTTTCCGACAGGTGGGTGCGCCGAGGTTCGAGCGCCAAGCTTATTATGAGCACACAATTTAAGTATAAATATCGCTCCATACTCATATGTTTATGACATAATGACAGCGGGCTTTTCCGGCCAACCAGCCGCGCTTGCCAGCCCGCCTTCCTCTTGGAGCTGTCAGTGTCGAGGGGGTGGGGCGGTCGGGCTGAGCTGGCAGGTTGCGGATTGAAACCAAAACTGCTGCTGGGTTTCTGGCTGCGGGGGCAGCAGCTTTTGACAGTTATGACTGGGATTCAAATGTAATCAAGAATTTTTAACTTGCCGCTTGCGGTTGCGTTTATTGACCCGACTCACTGGCTGTCGGGGGCACCCAGTCATCATTTTTATTACCTAACTCGCTGGTAGGGATCACAGCTCGAAATTCATCGTTGGCAGGTGCGGTGGCGACGCCGGGTGACTGCTTTTTTTATGCTTTGCCAGTCGAGTGTGTCGACGTGCATAAAAATTCAATCAGTGAGAAGGGAAAGGGCGGTAAAAAAATCAGCCTCGTATATTTTACATTATAAAAAATCATAATTTTTTACTTCCCCCGACAGTTTGTGGTGTCGCGAGCGGTAAGTGGAGCGGCTGCGATGGCCGAGTGCAGTCAGTCAATTAAGTTGCCGTCTCGAGGGTCGTAAGAATCAATCAACTCAGTTGACAGGGCCATACGAAATGGGGCAATGATAAAAGCTTCCCAGCTTTATGTGCTTGATGAAGACTTTAAAACTATTTATGGAATACAAAATGCTATACATACTTTCCTTTATAATCATGAAGAGAAAGATCCCCAATTCTATGCCGACGTTGACTTTTTCTACGACTCTCTGTCTGAGTTAAGTTAGTAATAAAATTGATAGATTAAAAAGCAAGCCTCTAAAACACTTATTCATCTTTTTCAAATAATATAAGAATACTCTCCCTAAAACTATTGAAGCAACCCCTGTCGCAAATTCTCTTTGCTGCTCCACCTTCCGCTGCTGAATAACCAAGCAAAAGGCATGAATACAAATTGGGTACCTGGATCTGAGTGAATGTGAGTGAGAGTATTTTATGCCATCAATCATATTAAAATCAATTAAGATGGTCGTTTTTACTTTCGAATCGAAACCAATTTAAAATGTTCCCAACCACACAAGCAGACAGTTAAGGGCGATTCCTGGAAATTCCTTCAGCATTTGAAATGTCAATGCATGTTTAATTAATTAATGGTTAGAGGCACCACACATCGTCCCATTCGTGGGCATTTAAATGTCAAGCAACAGTAGCAAATTCAATAAAAATAAGTGCAGTTTTCAAGTGCTTGTGAAAGTTTTAAAGTGCCAGCGAGCGACTAATTAAAAAATCAACAGCAACATTGCTACAGAATCTGGAGGATGGCTGTTAAAGTGTCACTGCAATGGCGAGCATAATTTTGTATCATAAAGCAAAAAAGGAAAGTTGAATCGAACGAGTGCGGGAGACGCAACGGCAGCGGGTGGCAGGTTTGGCTTGCGGTTGGGGAAAGTTGCGCTAGAAAGTCATTTGGGGCAAAGCTCAAGGCTCATCGCGGCAGAAGCAGGCGGCGGTGTTGGTTGGTTTTTGGCCATAATGTCAGGCCGCAAGCAGCAAAACCAAAACCCAGCCAAACCATCCACTCATTACTCATTTGCCATAAACTTTCGTTGACTTTTCATATTTTCTAAACTGCAGCAAAAACACACACACCCACAAGGAGGCCAGGGGCTTGCACTCATTATGTACGATGAGGCCTGCGTTCTTTCCCCGCCCTCATATTGATTTTGGCCGCCATTAGAGAACAAACAGTCGAACTCATGGAACTTGCGGGCAGTTGACTCGCCCGCTCGTGGGAATCACAGTGGCTGGCAATGGGGAGCGGATGGCTTTGGGGAGATCGTACAAATCGCCAGCTATAAATTGTGCACTTAAAAAGTTTTCACAATTCTGCCTGAATGCGGGCCGAACCGGCGGACGGACGGACAACTTTTAGGCCTTCATTTCATAATTTTCGTTGCGAAGTCGCAATTTGTTCGGTTGGCTAACTGACGGAGGGAGGGCGCCAACAACAAGTGGCATTTGTGGCAGCTTGAATGCCTGAATTTCAAGCGGAGACAGCCCAAAACCCAGCTCCGCAACAGCTGCCGAGCCGTGAGGGAGAAAGTTACTTGGGAAAGGAGAAAACACGGCAGCCGAATTGCACTTTTCGGAATAGCAAACAAGCCGCAGTAGCCGAAAATACAAACCAGCTGCCTGTTAAAAACATTTTGCGTAAAAAACTATTAACTTGTTTTGTTGGCTAACACACACACATACACGCGTGCTCGTGGGCTCTTCCATGTGTTATCATAATTGCTGCATCCTCCCAGGCCCCGGCGAATTTCACATGCAACATATACATCCTCAGCACTTTAGCGATGGCAGACGGAGGCGTGGCTGGAGGAGGTGGCACAGCTGCTGTAAAGTTTTCTGTGTATTTTTCTTGTGGGAAAACTTTTGTTACCTTTTTGGTAGACATTTTTACCGTGCGTTGTTGCTGTTTTTGTTTTTGCTGCTGTTGCTGCTGCCGCTGCTCTTACACCTCATCAACGGACATGGTGGCACGCCAGGGCCCAGCCAAGTGTTTGAACTTTTTTGCAATTGTTGAAATTTTTACGCTTAAGTGATTTTTTGTGTAGCACAGTTTTTGGGGCTGCCAGACAACTCCCTCCCAACAAACATGTGAATCAGACAGCCAGCCCCACTGACCAGTCAAAAGACCTTCTGTCTGTTCATCTGTCTGCCTGTCTGGTGCTAAATTGAAGGCGCTTAGAGGCGATGGCACAAAAAGGACACTTAAATTCTATCGCTTGGCGGCTTTCACTACCTTTCCCTGTTCTCTATCCTCACCTTGCAATGGATTTTTGGAAAAAATGTAATGCATTTTGTAAATTTTTGGACGTGTTTCGATGGCCAGATAAATAAATAGACAGATGAAAAAGACAACACCAAATATTTTGGGTATTTTCTCTCTGTCCTAATGAATTTCTCGAGGTTTCCTACTTCCGCGAACCTTGGCGATTTTCAAAGATTTCTTCCCCAAAGGGAAATTGCATTGTTGCTATTTATCATTAATTTTTTTTGGCAGAGCGAGGGGAATCCGTTGCAGCTTCCGCCTCAGCTTTAGCTTCCGGTGGGCTCACTCAGCCCTGAAGGCCTCGACCTCAGCTGCTCTATGGCTCCAGTGTCGCTTTTGCCAGCTCCTTTCACCCAGTGCGATTGCCTTTGCTTCAAGCTTATTAAACATTTATTGTGTTTGCTGAGTTTCCGCTACAATTTGTTACTCGGCTTCCTGTAGAATTTCCAGAAGAAACGACCCCCGCCGAATGCGTGTGGGCGTTTTAAAGACACGAATGGGAATGTCGCTGCAGGACAGGGAGGATGCGACTCACGCCTACTTATTTTAAATCCGTAACCGTTTACACATCAACAACTTGGCACTCTCTTATCTCGCTGCCTTTCTGCCTGCCCGTCGACTACATTTGATGTGTCCCATGTGCGTTCGGTGGGCGGGCCAAGACACCGCTCCCGCCCCCCTGCATTGCCTCTTCTATCGGTCTCTCGGTTTACACAAAGAAAAGGAGATGGCATTGAATTATCGCAGGCCTTTGTTGTGCGTCTGTGTGGGTGTTTGTCTGTGACCCTCGGCTTTTAGGCGCCTGGTAACGGTTATGTGCGTTTTATGTTGCGTGTGAAGCTTCTCGCCACGCCCCCCTCCCCCCGCTCTCGACGCCTTCTTACGATACTTGGAGGGGTGATAACTTAAAGAGCCCGTCATGGAAAATTGCTTTGTTTTGTTCTGTTTTCCTTGAGTTGCTAGCACTTTATAAATTATGATTTGCCCAGCGCGAGGGCCCGGCAGTTGTTAAGCAAATAGATTGGCAGAGGGTGGGCCGTGGTCTCTGAGTATTTCAGTCTCAAGTGCTGCCAACAAGTTGCTGGCTGCTCATGTTGCTGTTTGCTGGCTCATTTGGATTATAAATGTAAGGAAAAACAATCTAGCAGGCGTGCCAGGCGCATAAAAAAAAAACTCCAGCGAGTTGAACCGGGCGACTGGTGTGGTTTGGGGGGCGGGTCGTCAGGGGCGCTTTGTATCTTGCAAAAATATCAATTACAATTAAATAGATTAAACCTTATCATGCAACAACTGTCGCACAAGTGTCTCGGCGGCCCAAGCAACAACAGCAAGTGCCACGAAAAGCAGACAAGGACGACGACAGGACGAGGGAACCATCGGAAGAGGCCGGATTATAACAACAAAACAAGCAGGCAAACAGGCAAACAAGCAGCCAACACACACAGCCCGACGAGCAACAGTAAAAACGCTTTACAAGATTAATGAACGTACAAAAGTTTAGAGACAATGACGGCGCCGATGGAAGGCAAGACGAAGACGCCGATGTTCGTGGGGCCGGGGGACGGAGCCGGGACGTCGAGAGAAAAAATTTCTCAGTTGGCCGATCAGCTCGGCGGAAAGTCGAGGGAAATTTATTTTGGCGTAAATTTCATTCCACTAATCGAATCGATTCTTATGCGTTTCGTTTCATTTCATTTCAATTCTGTTGCGTTTTCATACTCGCTTGTTTGCCTTTTGACTTGACTAAACTTCCCCCAGCCTCTCCACACCTTTTCATAGCTTTTTGGCTGGCCTTTCAATTTGAAAAATTCTCCAATTTTCTCGCTGGATTATTTGCCTGCTTTTCGCGTTTTATTTTTGTTGCTGTTCCTTCGACAAAGTTGCTTGTATTTTTTCCGCGGTGCGCAGAATTTCACATAGAGAACTAGAAATTGAATGGCTCAAAAAGGTGAAAAAATCACACAGCAGCGGACAAACATCAAGCAAAGCTTTGGTTTTCTTTTAGAGTTTTTAATGGGACAGAAAGTATTTTCGGTTAACCCAATCAAAGACACCTGAAGAAAAAGTCATCACATTGGCCTAAGACTCCTTTGAAGGAAGCCACAGAAATTGATTACCTACAGTTTCTCCTCTTTTTCCAAATTAAAAGAAACTTTAAACTCCGAAACTCCGCAAGTTGGACAGTTTTCCAGCGATTTTTCAATCAACTTTTCGTTTGATTTGTTCTCCATTCGCTCTTATCCCTTTCCCAGGAAAAACCAACCGGCAACGTCAACGCTAATCAACCAGGAGAGTATAATCCCCAATCAGCTCAGCGAAAGAGCCGCCAGCCCTGTCCTCCCACCCGTCAAACCCTCGCCCCCTCCATTAACGCCTTGGCACTGGCCATTAGGCTGGTGTGTGTGGTCGCCAACTGACGTATTGCCAACTTGGTTATTGTTTATGCATGAGAAGGAATGCCGGCTGCCTGGGGAAGAGAACTTTTCAGTGTTCTAAAATTTAAGCCGTCCTGCCTTCAAATGACGAGGGGGGTGAGGTGGGTCGCGATCTACTTTCCATCAGCGGGTAACATAAGCCGCCCATCGATAAGTCCACGCAAATCCGTTGGCTCAGCCTCCGCCGGATTTCCTTCACCACAAGCAACATTATTGTTGCTCTTGTTGTTTTGAGCAGGGTTGTTTCCGCTCATTGTAGTTGTTGGCTGCGGCTTCCTCGGTTTTCTCGTGGGCATTAGTTGGGGAAGCCTGTGGGCACTTTTGTTTTTATTGCTTCATTTTCGATTATCGCGCAGTGCACTTATCGTGGTTACTGGACGCCCCCGCCAGCCCTCGTCGGGGGACTCTAACTATTGTCGCTGCCGTGTTGTCAGCGTCTTCGATCTTCGTCGGGGACTTGGACAGCGGAAAAGCCAAAAGAAAATGGAAAAAAACACGCCGGCCCGCTCGAAACTAGAAAAGCTCAATCACATTGTTCTACCAGCACTTGAAGTCGTTGGTGGGAGGACGGGACGGACGGCTCCTTGTTGTCGTCTGTAATTGTTGCTTGTTGATTTCTGTTGGCAGTCCCTGCCACTGGCAGGCAGCACTTGTCGAATGTTTTTTTTCGCTCTTTGTGCTTTTGGCCACGATTTTCTTGCCATGTCGGTTTTTTTTTCGTTTTTGGGCGGCCAACACGCCAAGTTGGCTGGCTGAATGACTAGGCAGTTTGGGTCCTCCACTGCCGCCAAGCGAACTTCACTTGCTGGCTTTTCTGTTTTAAATTTGTTTCCACTCTGGCTCTGGCCGCGTCTCGTCCTGGCGGACTCCTTTCTATCAGTGCTGTTGTCTCGCTCTCTTGACGCCGCTTCAAGTGGCAACAACTGGCGAATTGGCGAGGCGAGCTGGGCAGCGTGTCAAACTGAGCGAGTGGCCCAAAAGTGCAGTCGTGGAAATGGAAAGAGCTTAAAATGATTGTGAAAACTTAAAACGAAAAAGAAATCAAAGCGGAAGTGAGACCCAGCCAGAAATCAGAGCACTCTTATTGCTGGAATGGGAAACGACCGGTCGCTCCACCAAATAAGCAATGCGAAATTTCAATACAAATTTCTCTTGGCGGCCTTTCGCCCCCTCTCATGGCCGCTTCATTAAAATCGAAGCTCTGGCCACTGCCGGCTGCCTTTACATTAAATTCATTCGCCTTTCATTTCGCCGGTACTAATTTAGCCTTTTCCGCTGGCATTTAGGCAGTCTTTCTATGCCCTCAAAACGGTCGTCTAACTCGTGTGCCGCTGCTGCCAACCAACCGCCCCACGGGAAGGCACAACGGACCAGCAAGACTTAACCTAACCCAATGCAAAGCTACGTGCACCATTTGCCATTCGCTGCTTTACAGGAGCAACAACAACAACGGCTACATAAATCCAGTTACCAATCCGGAGGGCAGTTCCATACGGCGATGGCGTTGAAAAATTTCTGCCTGCCATTGCCAAAAACTTTGCAGAAAATCGACAAATGCCCAACCGGCCGGCGGCAGTCTGTTGTCCAATTGTCCGTCCTGTCTCCGTCCGGGGCTGGCTGTGTCCTGCTCCAGCCAGCGCCTGGCCTGGCCTTTTGTTTTGGGCCAGGTCGTGCGCCATTTTCTGGCCATTTTTACTTTTTAATTGACATTTGTTTGTCTCCATGTGTCTGTGTCTTTCCAGCCATCTACGTGTGTGTGCGGCGGGCATTTTACGACCGGCGGCAGACATTTTTGTAATTATAGCACAAAATTGATTTGATTTTTGATTTTAATAAGTATTGACAGAATTTTTAATAGCAGCAAAGGCAATGTTGCCCAAAAATCCTTCGACCCACACACACACTCATGTATTTTGTTATGTAAGTTTGCTGTTTTATGCATATTTCATTTGTCACTTTAGGTAATTTCATTTTAAAGCCTCGCCGAGCTGACCACCCGCCTTAGCACAAATTTACAAAATCGACAAATACGCCTCACCGACCACCACCACAAACATATGAAGGGACAGGGACGGGGACTCTGTAGGTGTGTTTTTGATGGACACTGTTTGCTTATCGGCTCACCCAACGGCCAAGCGGGCCTACCTGCCCGGCTGCCTTCCAGCCCGATGAACCACCTGAGTCCTGCAGCAGATAGCATCTATTTGCTTCGTGCTCGTGTTACCCAACGACTTACACATGTAAGTCAGTGTGGTGTGCGTGTGTGTGTGTGTGCATTACGTATGTATGCGTATTAGGAACAAATACTGAGGGCCCAACTTAAACAGCATTAAGTCGAAATTAACATGTCTGGTCGTGGGTTGCGGTCGAGACGCCATCAAGTTAACCCGAGCTGTGGGCGACATTGAGGAATATACCTTTCAATTTTTGTAAAATTCAATCTATCAAATAGCTGGAGACGTGAGCAGAGCAGACAAGGTGGAACTGGAACTCAAGCAACTTTGCCAGAGTTAGCAGAGAATGGGAAATTGCAGGCGACACTGCCCTCAATGCCACCAACGTTGGGGCATCCAACAAAGTAGCACACAAAAATATATATCTTTGTGTGTGTGCATAAAACTTTATAAATAAATAAAATTTCACGTGCCACACACACACAGTCACACACACAGGCTCACAGCCACCGACCACCAGCGCCGAAGCGCATTCAGTGAAATGGAAACATCGGCCAACAAACGCAGATGTGCCCAGCAAAAAAATCGAGTTCCATGTTCTAAATATTCCAAAAAAATGCAAACGGACGACTCTGAAACCACTCGACAGTCCTGGCTGACTCGTTTGCCTCGGCTGCAATCCTGCTCGGCTGTCCAGGCAACTCGGCAAACTCCGAGCCCAGGACTCTTGTGTTGAAAAGCTTTCGTGGGTCGACTGCCTTCTCTTTGAGTCGATTCAAATCTTTTCTCTTCAAGGCACTCAAACACTCTTTGCTGCTGAGTGAGATATTCTCAGGCTTCTCTTAGCACAGGAAGAGAATAAATCGGAGCATAAATTAAAAGACTCAAAGGACAACACTTAAGAGTATTTTTGAGCACCTCACTTTGCTTTGCGGTTCTCTTGCGATTTACGGATTATTTCTCCCAATTCACTCGATTTGAAGCTTAGAATTTGTGATGCATGCTCTTTGAATACTTTGAACTCACTTTGGCCTTTGCTCCTTTTTTGAGTCTTGATTTCTTTTTGGATATTTTGCCATATAAATTCTGAGGACATTATCGTTTTTAGGTTGATTAAGTTGTTCTATTATCGATTTTTTAATTTTATATACTATTTGAACTTTTCTAGATCATTTTGTAGATTTATTTGTACGATTTGTTTAATTTTGATTTGGATTTAGTCTGCTTCCAGTACACGCAGACATTCGTAGAGAATTCTTCGCTGCATCATGTGCATCAATCGTACATCGGTAAAGACGAAACGCAGCACTACAGTGATATTCAACCAAATCTGCTGGACCACAGAACGAAGACTATTTTTCCAGAACTGAAACATCAACCAGCCTAAAACTTCCCGAGAAATTTTCTACCCAAGCCAAGCAGCGAACTAGCTGAGATCTGCGAGAAAACTAATCGGCTTTGTGGGAAGACCGTTGCACTTAAGCCGGGAAACCCTTCATTGACTTTCGATTCTTAATGAACAGCTGAAACTTTGAGGGGTTTTGAAATTTCTAATCGCTTCATAGAACTTCAACGGAGAGTCGCTTATTGAAATTGAAAGTTTTGAGGGTAATTTATTTACTTGCATAATTTCATTTAATTTTTCTCCTCAACCAAAAAGAATGAAGCTTCCTCCCACTCTCGTCTATGGGTGATAAATGGCCGGCGATTTGGTATTTAATTTGCGTTATATAGAATAGAATTTCTAGGGGGAACCTTCACCCTTCGCCCGGTGTCTTTACTGGGGCAAGTCGAGGCCATTAATAATTCATAAAATAAATTTTACAATAAAATTCAATTGATTGTGTAAATATTTTCCTTTACCGCAACCGAAAAATGTTAAAAGTCTGGGAGGAAATTCTCTCTGACATCCCATCTCCCCGCCGACCACCCACATCTCCCGCTGCCTTTCACCTCATCCACCATCTGCTTGGCAATCATAATAAAACAAAAAGTGCAAAATATAGGGCTGCCGGGGCAGAGGGACGGTTGGGGGCACAGAATTGGATGGGAGGTACTGTTCACTTTTTGATGTCATGACGGGCTTTGATAAATGTCCCGAGTGTGTGCGGTGGTTGGGGGACATACGGTGGTTCTGCGGTTCCATGCAACAGATAAAACACAGCCAAGATACGTGTGTGTGTGTGGTTGTGCGAGTGTGGGACGCATTCCATGAATTAAAAAAATAATATGCGTTCCAGGTGAAATTGCTTTTTTGTGGCACATTTTCTGTGAACCACAGACTCTAGCACCTGATCGTAATTCTCCCATAAATCAAACAAGACAATGGAATTTAAGCATCTCAAGAAAACGCGAAATTAAAAGTCAAGAAATGAAGGCGAAGAATTTAACATGCATAGATTATCTGGAAGCTGTGAGGAAGGAACATAAAATTAGAAAATCAATTTGGCTAAGTGATTTCGTTTTTCAATCAATCTTCGGTTCCCCAATTGATATACTGAATCCAAACCTGTACTAAAGAGCTTCATGGGCTTCCTTGGAAACCAATAAAAAGATAGAAACAAAGAGCGTTTGAGGCGAAATGAAATTAGTGTTACAAGGAAATGACCAGAGGCAATTGTAGACCTGATATTGCC
Source organism: Lissocephala sabroskyi (assembly GCA_037075105.1). Taxonomy (NCBI): domain Eukaryota; kingdom Metazoa; phylum Arthropoda; class Insecta; order Diptera; family Drosophilidae; genus Lissocephala; species Lissocephala sabroskyi. Next base: position 27,295 of record JBAMCP010000372.1, on the reverse strand, counting down.
ACTCGAGCAACTCGAGAAGGAACTTGGTCAGTGCAACTCAAACAGTGAACCGCAAAATAAACCCGAACACCTCCAACGACCATTGTCTCGGCCCAGAGCGAGGGCAATTTCCTTCCACCCGCCCACACTGACCAGCCACAGGCCGAATTCTGTGAAGCTCGCCATGGAACGCGCTTCAGTGCATCTTCACTTGTGCAATTTTAATTAACCACAAAATGTACAAATAACCCAGGGTGGATATAACATTCATGCATATGCATAGCGGACGGGCGGCCAGTGGGTCGGTCTGTGGGGGCTCCTAGTGTCGGGCGGTGGGGAGAACTAAAAAGTCGGGGGCAACAACTTGGAAAAACAAAGCGCCCAAGAGAGCCGACGGCGTCCCTGACGGGCGGCCTATCAGGCTTACATGGCAGTTGCTGGTGTTCTTGTTGTTGTTGTTGTTGGTGGTCTAAAGTGAAATGTATGCAAATATAAACAGCGTGTGAACGACGGGCCAGCAGCAAGAAGTTGCCATGACTAAGAGCCTCGAAGAGACTCAAGCGCCTGGAGCGCTACTTATGCCAATATACACCCACTCCAAGTCGACGTCGTCGTCGACGTCTCGTCCCCTGTCCTCTGTCTCTTTGAGTGGGTCCACCACTTTCCCCATTGTTGTTTTTGTTGGCGTAGCCTCGCCGTGTTTATTTGTTTGCTCGGTCGCCTTGTGCCCGTCGGTGATTGCGCTCTTCAGATTTTTTGATTGCCTGGCACCTGTTGTCTTAATTTTTTGCCAATTCCTCGTACAAATTAGCCCGCCCCCGTGACTGTTGCCGCTCACACGCCAGCTGCTAATTCGTTTTTCGCCAACGGCAACGTCTGCCGCCGTCAAAGGTTAACCAGCAGAGGCAAAGGCAAATGCCCAAGGCAAATCATCGCCAGCTAAGCAAAACAATTCATTTCGTATGCATGACTTATGGCCAACGAGGAAAAAAAATATAACAACAAAAGTAAACTGGTCGACAGCCCCGCCGAAATTCCCATTTCCGTTGGCACGTTTGACTTTTGTGATTTGCCCGATCGGTTGGGGGGAAATTTAATTAGCCTTAAAATACTCAGCGGCCCCGCGCCCATCCAAGCTTCCCCCAAAAAAAAAGTTATTGGCAGGCGACTCGACAAATATAAATCGTAAACTTTTAGGGTCATATTATTTACTTTTGCAAGTTCTGCGAGTGGAAAAGGAGCGGGCAGGACCCATCGCGATTTGGCAATTGCCATGCCAAGCTCCCTGCTCCCAGCCCCCGCCTACAAATTAGTCTATAAAAGTTATGACTTTATAAATGCCAACCATTAAAATGGGAAAGAGTTACGCGAATCCAAAGCGAATACAAATTGTGGAACAACGGAATTCATCGAGCAGTTAGCAAACGGCGCTTCCAATGTATTTCGATAATGGTTTTCATGGTTTTTGAATAGAGTAAACGATGGGAAAAAATAATAAAAGGCATTGAAATTGCTTAGAATCCTTAACAAAAAATCATGAAGGAGGGACAGGCAACAATTAAAGAAGACAATAGAAGATTTTTGAATAATGTAACAAGTGGGATTTAAAAAAAAGGAAATAATATTTTCTTAATTCCTAAAACATCTTAAGAGAAAGAAAAGGCAAAACAAAAACTCAAAAATGGTCCTCCAATCCCTTCAAAAGCAGATACCCAAATAAACTTGAATTGGTTTGCATATAAATTAAAAATATAATAAAAAATCACCTACCTTTTTAAAGGTGCCGCTGCAGACCTGGAAAAAAATAGAATAAATTAGTATTTTCCTAAATAAATTGACAAAATTGTAATATTTAAACTTTTTCACTTCCGATGTGAGAAATCTTTCAATTAAAATAATTGAATTACGAAAAAAACGCGAACCTCATTTAGTTATCATGTTAGTTGTGGGGTAATTAATTTTCGGCAAATCCTCCTTGACCCAAATGAAATCACCGACTCACATTTTCAATCATCACTTCCACTGATTGGCTTTGTGCTTTTTTTTCGTGGCTGTTGCTGTCCAGTCGCCCACCCAATGAGTCCCTGAAAAAGCAGATTTTACTTTTTTCCTGGGGTGTTGTGCGCACCATCATTAATCAACACCTACAAATACCTTTTGGCTGAGGCATTAAGTGCAGTCGCCCCCCCACCACTCGGCCCGCAATACCTACAAATCCGGCCACAGGACATTTTGATGCGTCACTGGGGCCCCCAAGCCCCAGCGAGGAAAAAATCCAGCAAAAGGCACACTAATTTGCATAAAGCGACCATAAAACAAAACCCAAAACCAAATCTATAAGCGGCTCACCAGGAACCAACAAAAAATCGTAAAGCCCAACAGGCCCCGAAAACGGGAGAAGCACACACCACAAAAAATATAGAAACAAGACTTTGGCACAAGCCGGAAAAGAAATGCTCTGACTTTCTTATATTTGGATTATTTATGGAGGTTGTTATGAATCTTAAAATTTGAAATTTGTAGTCATTAAAAATGGAAGATTATTATAAAACTTTTCGATGACGGATGAAGAGGAAAAATTATTTATTTAGGAGTGAGTGGAGTGAAGATTTAATTCGATTCGTTTTTAAGTAAGGTTTAAAAATAATCCAATTAAAATATTAGATCCTTAAATAATTGAAAGACTAGGGAAATCAATTCCAGTAGTCCAAGTCTCGGTCGGTTTGATCATTAGACTTAAAGACATTCTATCTATAGGAAAACTTGTATACTCTCCACTTTTCCTCAAGCAACATAGAGTAAAATAAAACCCAAACTTCATTTATCAGACCACACACAGCGAGACAGAAAGAGAGAGAAATGAGGGGATGAGGAAAGCAGCACATACGGTTTCCCGAGGTTCAGATGCCAAAAGCTAAAGCCTCCGGCAGTGCCACGTTAATGATAAATTACCGAAAGAGAGACAGAGAGAAACCGAAGGGAAACAGATACGGCGAATAGGATGGCAGTCCTGGCCGGGCCGGCCTTTAGGGAGGGCGGGACAAACGAGCGATCTCGCTGGACAGCCAAGTGTCGGCCGGACCACATGTCGTATGATTGACGTGTGCGCTAATGCCTAAAAGTTCCCAGGATACCAGCCCCAAAAGGCAGTTAGCAGTTGGCAGTTACCAGTCAACCGCGTCGTTGGGGAGGTCTTTGGAAAAAGCTGGCTGGCTGAGCTGCTAAATATGCAAAATCCCTGAGCTCTATTTATAATATTTTGAGCGGTAAAGTGCAGCCATCGTCGTATTTGTATTAGTTATGCAGTCGCGAACTTTCCGCCAATGGAGTCGGCAGATTCTTCTCGCCCCACCACCGTCGGTGGCTTGATGAGAAAATGCAAATTAGTTTGCAGCCTGGCAGACAACTGGGCAACTTTTAGCCCACTGTCGAGTTCTTTTGGGTAAATAAGAAAAAGAAAGACGCACTGAGAGGAGACGGCGCAAAAATGGCCAGAGAAAGGGAGAGAACTGTTCACCTGGGCAGGTTACTCAATCTTGTCAACTCTTGCACCGCCGCCGCCGCCGAAAAGTACGCAAGCATTTTTCGCACTTTATAATTAAACAACCAAAGAGGCAAAGAAGCGACCGACCCACACCCGCCAAGACAAAGAGCCGACCCCATTTCCCTGTGCTTTTCATGCTCCTCTCTGGCCCCGCCTTGGACGTAAGCCCGCCCACAACCTCATCAAGACGCCTGGCAACATTTGCACTGTAATGAACTTTTGCAATAAACTGCGCCGCAATTTTTCGCTGACAAAGTTTTGGTCCCCTTCCTTCTCAGAAGGTGGATGGGGGCAGCTGGTTTGGCCCTTCCTTATTTGTTTTGTTGCGCTTCTCTCATTTCCGGCTAGCTGGGAGTTTGGTCCGCTGTCCGCTTCGCATTTTTTATTGCGCTAAAAAGTGTATGCAAGTTCAAATGTCAAACTACTTAAAAACTTATTGTTGGCCAAAGTGCGCAACAACAACAGCGCCGGCGGCGGGTGGGGATTTAGACTCCTCTGATTTCCTGGCCAAATAGACAGAGAAGTTTTTTTGGGAGCCAGAATGCCAACAACAACGACTAAAGTCAAACATTTTCAATAAAACTGCAAAAATTATTTGTCATCTGTTTTGTAACGGCAAACCGACGCCCACCCAACGCTCTCCACCGAACTTTCTGTCCGCCGGAAAAACTTAGACTGAAATTTTCATTTTCACAAATGGCCAAGGGGCTGGGTGGGGCCGGGGGAAGCACGTGTAAAGGGGAAAGCCGGAGAGTCTGCTCGGCACGTTTCAAGTTTTCACTTTAACTGCAAATCAAAATGTATTTAAATGCATTTAGTCGTGACTTAACCGCCGCCCACTCACCGCCCGCATTCTCCTGGGGGATTAGGATTGTGGGAGGAGCGGACTCCCTTGGTCACACACAAATAGACAAAGTTGACTTTGCATAATAATTGAGTTTAACTACTGCAAAACGGGCAGCTGACAGAGCCTCCTGAAAATGCAGAAGAGTTGGTTGGGCACCACCGCTTCCCCTTGCATAGCCAGAGCAGATCCAATGCAATTTTTGGCAATTTCGAAACGCCCCCACATACGCCCCGTTGGTCATGCATATTCACACCTTTGGCACACCGCCCGCCCATACACGCATCATGTGCCAACAGAAGGCCAGTAACAGTGAGCAAGCAGAGGCCCCCAAAAAGTTCTTTCCCTCCAAAGTGACGAAGATGAGCCGCCGCCCCTCGATTGCATAGTGGCAACAGAATCAATGGAAAGTTCCCTCTGAACTTTAACCAAACCACGTGGCTGGGGCAATTTAGCTCTGGTAATTGAGAAATTTTTCTCTATGGTAATTTTATCGAGGTAGAGAAAATGGGATTCTTTAGAACCGGAAGGGAAATGGGGACAAGTCCGACGGCGAGGACTTTAAGCTGGAGAAATCAGAGGCTGAGAACAGAAAGTTTTAAGATTCTTTAAAAAAACTTGGAGTTCCTCCTCGAACGCTGAAAGCTGAGAAATCAAATCGAACATTTGAATATTAATTTTCGAATTTAAATTCCTTGCAACCGTCTTTCAATTCGAGCTCTCAGGGCCTTGCATTCGTTTCTGGTTCCCTTAACAATGGAGTATCATTTTTGAATCCAAATAAAATTAAAGTTATGATTGCAAGGTTCTTGTTTTCCCAACAATCCTGACTTAAAGTGCTGCTCAGCCAGACTGATTCGTTCGGAGGCTTGGCTAAGTGCATCTAAACTTTCCATTCAGCCTGCAGATTCAACCAACCGACTTTCATTCTCACTCTACGTCCGTTCGTCTGTCTATGCAAATCAGTATGTGAGCAGGTCCCTTTCTCATTCCTACAAATGGCTGCTTTGAGGGGTGGTCCCAATAAGGAGCTGTCAACAGGAGCCCCGAGATGCACTTATTGTAGAATAAACCCGAAAAGTTGTTGCTGCTGTTGTCCCTTCCATGCAAAACAAAGGCTGCAGGCAATCGAGTATTCTATTCTCCAAAAGGCTTTCAGGTTTTTCAAAAGTGTCTGCCTGCCTGGGGAGCGGGCTGTAGCTATCTGCGGGCCAGTTCGGTGCAGGACTTCAGGCCGCCATGCTTGGCTACCTTTCCAAAGCCCAACAGACACACACAGCCAGAGAGGCCTGCCTACCTTTGGAGGTTACCATGGATGTCCTGGTCGGGCCTGCATCGCCATCTCTGTGGCTCTGCGTGTTTGCGAACTTTATTAGCAAAATTGTGTTAGTACCGAAATATCCATTAGCCCAATTACGTGTACTTTTGTGCCCGACACACACACACGAAGTGGCTGCTGTTCTTGCCGTCGCTTGGCTGCCTGGAATGCAATTCCTTTCCCAAAAACTGATAAACAAAAGTGCAAGGACTTGCAAAAGGCAAACAAACGCGATGACAAGGCAACCTAACCAGCCCAAGCTCGTTATAATAATAATTCTCAACCATTCCATTCACAAAAGCTCAACTGACCAACCTGACTCCCCACAATGTTTTCGATTTTTATGGTCAAGGCTGGTCGAGTGGAGATCTTCCCAAATATTAAGAAATATGTGCATTTAGTGCATTTGATTATTATTAAGTGTTATTTGCCTGTATGTGTTGTAGATTGTATATTGAGGACCAACTGCAGAGGCCGAATATTTAGCGGCCGGAGGTATTTTCTTCGAATTGTTTGGTTGGTGTGGTTTGTAAAGGGGATTTTTGGGCTTTTTGATTTGTTGTTTTATGAGAAAAATAAATTGGCTTTTCCATAGAGATTTTCTCGAAAAGGCTCAACCGTGCGAAAGGCCAAAATGCCGACTACTCGCTCTCCTTACCGACCCCGGCGAGTGAATGCCCAAAAACTTTCTAAAATTTCTCGTTTCAATTGACCAACAAAAAGCCGGCAAACGGAAGTACTTTTTTGTGGTAGCCCATGGCAACGTGGGAGGAGCGTTTTATTGAAGATTTTAGAAACGACAATGAATGTGCTTCCCTTCTCGCAGCAGCTTGCTCGCCGCTCGCACCACTTGTTAAAATCTTTAGAATCATAATTACCCAACTACAATAACAACATGAATCGCATTGTGGAGAGCAAAACAACCTGAGAAACCAAAAGCACGGACCGCATTTCACACCATTTTAATCTACAATGAAAACAACAAAAAAATGAACATCCTCAGGGGACTGAAGAGCGGTGAACGAGGGCGGCAAGAATTGTATGAGCAAAAGGAAATAGAATGAAAAGACTCAAAGTTGGACAAACAAACCGCCAAACCTCAGAGATCCCAGACAGAGCCCGGCAAGAAGCCTGCGGCCGAACAGCAAACTGGCGAATCCGTATGATGAATATTTTTACACAATTTCCCTTTTATGCCAGGACTCGAACATGGACACGGCCGCCGAGAGGGAAAGAGAGGGAATCAGAACTTCTAACTCTTGCTTTCCTTCAATTCGTGGCATATTTCGTCCGTGCTCCCCATCACTTTATTTCCCGTATCCCTTTTTTTGTGTCGTCCTCCCGCTGCTGCTGCGGCGCTCTACCGTAAATAGCGGAAAATTCAATTAAAAAGCTTCAGCCACTAGAAAAATATCGTCGCCATGGCTATGACTATGACATAGGTAAAAAAAACCGAGTATCCTCCCTTGCCATTTGTCCTTACAGCGGCGATGACAGAGGACCCGCTGTCCACTGACTAAGCGCATAAAAGTGCGCGGCGGGCGGGTGGTCGGTTGGACACCGGATGAATCATTATTGCTGGCTAGGCTTCGGCCAGCCAACCAGTCAGCTTGCCCGGCCAGGACTCAGTTGAGCAATCATGTGACAGGTTTGTCAGCCTATTTTAAAAAACAAGCCGCCAAGCCTGCTGCCAAGTGAGTTGCTGCTGCCCGAGGATTTTTCTTTCCCGAGTGGTGGGGGAAGGTGGGTCGGTGCCGTGGCAGGACTCACAAAATATTGTCTTTCATTTGTAGGCTGTCCGGGCGTTCCGCTTACCACTTCACGGGCAGATTTTCCTTATTGCTTTTTCAAAGTCTTCATGGCGGAAAGTGGAAAACAAATGCGTTTCTCAAAGCGACTAAGCGATCCATAAACAAGTTCATTGATCATTTAGGATCTTAGTTATGGGTAGGAAAAGATGGTAAGCAACTCAGGAATTATGGTATCATCTTTTGAGCCGAACGATAGGATAACTCTATTCCAGTTCCACCGCCAAACGGGGCACAAGTTCTGTCTACAAATTAAAACCATTAAGTGGTCTTCTCGTACAATCCAACTTGACAATTTTCAGCGAATTATTTCTAACCAGGACACGAACAGGGACAGCACATCCCAACCACCAACCAACCAGCCAGTCAGTTAGAGAAAACGCCTGCCGGCCGCTCCATCAAACCTCTCGTGGTCAATACAAAAGGAAGCCTACACATCTGCCGTCACCTCCCCAAGGAAGACAGTTAGAAACAGGCAAATAGTGGAGGACGACAGTCGGCGCGGCAGGCCGGCTGGTTCCATACCACTTAACTGAAATTCCACTCGAAATGCCACTTCATTGCATTCGTCCAACAGTTGGAATGGTGATGGTTTGTTTGTTTGGCCATTCGACTGGCGCTCATGACTGTGTGATAGACATGCTTTTGCGCTTTTCTTACTTGTAATTGACAGATTTTTCCAACGTAATGGCAGACAAAATGGTAACGACAGCGACGTCCACCGACCACGACAACGACGACGGCGATGATGACTTGACCAGGCCCAGGATAGGCAACCATCAGCTTGCCTTCCCGGCGCCTGCCCACACGTGCATGCAAATCGTAGGGCTCGAAGGCGGCAAATGGGAGGGGAAAACAAAGGGAAAACGCCTGGCAGGCTGTACTTTTTTTTGCCTTATCCTTTGGCTTTGTTTGCTTTGGCGCCTGCTGCATTTGATTGGTTGGCCCTGCCAGTCGGTTTCTATCATATGTATGAATATTAATAGGCAACGCCTAGAAGCATGCAATGCATTTTTTGTTCGCACTCTTCTACACCCTCTTCCACGTTACACACGCAAACACACACTCACACACACACGTATGAAAAATGAAGTAAAATAAATGGCAATATTTATTTTCCATTTTTACCCGGACAACTTTGATTTCGCACTTAAACACACACACACACAAAAAAAGATCCTTTTTCCGGTCCCCTCGGGGCAACTCTTTATCCGCTTTCGGCAATTCGTAGTTTGTGACGGAAGAGTGTAAATTGGGCATATTAGTTAAAAAAGAAAAGGAAAAGGGAAGAGTTGAACTTAAAATGAATTTATAGAGGGGCAATTTGGGTAAAGAATAAAATATAAACCAAAAATATTGTTTAAGAAGATTATTAATATTCTTTCAAGTAAATAAGACTACAAATTTCTAACCAAATATATAAAAGATTTGGAATTAATTTAGTGGCAATATAAAGTTTGATTTTAATTGATTCCCTAAAATAAATTTGGCTTCAATTCCTTTGGTTGTTCTTCTTATAAAAGGAATATAAAGTTCGAGGCTGGCAAGTTTAAGCTTAGCTTTTTAGGATTTTAGAAAGGCCTCTAGAAAGTTACATTTTTAACCTAGAAATTCGTATGGATTTCCCCATTATGTGCAGAGTATTGAGATTTCGATAAACGAAAGGTAATTGGCTCGCTTTCGCTGGCTTTTTGTGTGTGGATATTTCATGCGCTCTTCGTGGTGCTTCTGCCGCCCTTGGTGTCTTGAGCGCTGAGCCAATTTTTCACTTTACTGCATAAATATTTATTGCAACTCAATTTCGCAGGCAATAGAAATGCCATTTGCACCATTAATTCAATGCAACACCTGCCAGCGACGACTTAGCCCCGGGAAGGGGCGAACTCACCAACGAGAAGAAATGACTTTCCCCAAAAAAAAGTAGGTAGAAGAAAAAGTCACCCCCGAGGCCAGCCAAAGCCACGAAATCCCAACTCTTGGCTGCCTCGTCCTTGGCAAGGGTTTTCCATCCCCTTCATTCACGGCTCTCATTCACTCTGGGTGAGGAAATTTGAAAAATGAAGTCGTGCTAAAAATTTTTGTGTGTTTATAAACATTCCAATAGCTTTATTTGGCACATGCCACGGCAACGGGCGGCCTGGGAGGATCCCAGGGGCGGTTGGTTATGCCATTTTGGCCGTTGGCTGCTGGCAGCCTCTTCATGCTTTTGCCGCCGCTGTTGTTGTATTCATTCATGGCCTTTATCGTTTGTGGCAACAGCTGTTGCCTGAATTATGCTAAATTTACGCCACAGTGCCAAAAGCCGCTAGACGGGGATGCCAAACCAACGTCATCATCGTCATCGACGCCATCATCGAGTTGGTCATCGTCGTCAGCGCACTGACCGCCCCCCGCCCTGCCGACCACAAATGCCGTTTTGGTTATTTTTTAAGTGATTTTTAATAAAGTTCGCTGTTGGGTGAGCCCGCCCCCTTGTCGGGCTTGGTATATGCGGGGAGGAAGTGAGAAATCGACGGGTTTTTGGTGCTCTGCTCGAAAGTTTTCCATTTTTATTAGTTTGGTTATTTTGGATAAATCTGAGTTTAAGTTTAATAATATTAATTTTCTGCCTGGTTGCCTGCCTGTCTGTCCGCCCCACCTGCCCTGCCCGATTGGTTTGGCAGTTTGCCCCGAGTGTGTTAAGTTTTTCCAATCAACAGCAAGCGGTTGATTTTTGCGGTCAGTTTGATTGACACGCACCCCACAATTTGAATTTCGCAAAAAAGACGAGTCGGTTGGTCGAGAGAGCGGAGTGAGGAGACAGACAAAGGGATCTGAGACTGAACGGATAATGTGGATTTTGGTTTATACCTTCGCCGCAAAGAGGAGTTCCTGAGGTTTTGCGAAATTTTAATTGAAACTTTAATCGTTTGTAAATTGAAATGTCCTTTATGAAATATATATAAGGGGATTTTCAGTAAGAGGATTTCATTTATATGAGACAGTTTTAATTAAATCGATTGCTTTTTATTGTCTTGATTTTTTATTTACTTTTAACAAATTGTATAAAAATATTGCAAATGTGAGGAACTGCCTGAAAATGAGCTTGAATTTATGTTTTTTATTTGTCTTCTTGGCTTTCAAGTCTTTTTCTGGGCTATTTAATGAATTGTTTTATAAACGGTTACAAAATTTTAAAATTAAGAAATAAGAGAGATTTTGGTAAAGGGAAAAGTGAATTTATAAAAATAAAAAATACTTTCCTTTCAGAAAGCGTATAAACTGATTCGAAATTTGAAATTTGCGGATTAAAATAGTTTCCCAACTATCTTGTTTTAAACAATAAGATATTAAAAGAATTAGGAATTTAATTTGTGAATAAAACTGTTTTTAAAAACTCTTAAAATTGCCGGAACTATGATAAGTAAAAATCTTTATTTTATCATAAAATCCAAGCACCTGACGTGTCCAAAGAATTACTTGGGATTGAGGGTAATTTCTGGTTTGTATTACAGTTCAAAGAGTTCTTCACTCAAAGGGGCGACTCAAGCAACTAAAGCAGGGGTGTTGCTTTTATAACAGTCGTTCATAGGGGTGGAAAATGTATAACAAAAATTGTACGCCAATCTATGCACGAGTATTTCAGATTCGGTTCTAAAGCTTTATAGCTACTGTAGAACAGTTGCTTCTTTATATCAGAGAATTACTTATTGAAAAATATTAATACCGTCTTCCCATAAATACAAGTATACAATGTATCATACATTCGGGTAGGTAGGTATTTTTTGAAGCTCTAGCAAAACAATAAACCCGCTCGTTTTCTCAAACTGTGCTAAGGACACAAAAGCTGATTCTTGTTGACCATTGAAACTCTACAAAGTTTTCTGCAACTTTTTAACAATTCAAGCTTTCTATTTCAGACACCAAGACAGCCCTTTTTTTAAACAAAGTTATAGGACATCCCACAAATATTTTGTCGATGTTTTTATAGCAAATATTGTTTAAGTTGAAAAGAGCGTTTTTCATGAGTAAGTTTCCCAGAAAAAAATGCATTGATTATCTAAAAATATTACCCCTTTTTTTGCTTCTACCTTCATCTCCATTTTCCTGTATATTTCAACAATTTAATTTATGCTTAACCTGATCAATAAACCGGCACCCCGCACTTTAATAAGCGGCTGTCGAAAAGGCCCCCGGGGTAATTAGAGTTTTGTGTGTCACAATTTTGCTAATTGCGTATTAATTGAAACAAAAATTTAATATTCATTTAAACGGGCAAAATGAAGCCAAAATGAGCAGGCAAATGGATTTCTATTTTTTGGGGAGATGGAAGCTCTTTACCCCCAGCTCCTCTGTGGCTAATTGCCAAGTATTTTAAAGAGCGTGTTGATTGCCAGAAGCAATAACAACAAAACCGGCCAAATCAGTATTAATTGTTTGTTGTTGTAGAGCAGCTGCAGCAGCCGATTGAAAAGCAGGCAATTAAATTTGATTTTCGTTTTACGGCCATCAATTGGTCGAGTTGTGCTGGCTAAAAGGGGTTTCATGGGATTTAAATCACGGAAGAAATTCCACACACCCCACTGACCTCGTTCTTTTTAGTGGACCGCGCCTTAATTAAATCAAATCCCAAACAAACGAACATTTAATAAAACCAACTACACAATTTCCTTGACATAAAAAACACTGCAGCCAAAAAAAATACCAAAGCTGACTTTTAAAATCCGCTAAAATTTAATTAAAAACAAAAAACGGCCGCACATGAAAATGGCACAAAATAAAGGCAAATAAAAATCGCGGCGGAGCTCAATCAATTGAGCGCAGACAAATAAGCCGCCGGTGGACCACCAACAGCAGCACCACCAACAACGACAACAGGAAAATATTGACAGTAAAAATTTCCAACAGCAAAAAAAGCCCACCAGAAAACGCGGCCATAAAAATATTCAAACAAAACAGGAAACAAACAGCACCAACAACAATAACAACAATAGAAACAACCAAATAAAAAGCTGGACAACAACACCAACAAAATAGGCAACTTTGCAGTGAAAAAAAAAAATAATAAATAAACAAAAGGCTCCATTTTAGGTGGCCACCATTCAGGGTTTCATCTTCTTTTTTTCATGCCCAATAGAAAAAAAATAAGACAAAGGAAAACGTGGGCATGGTCCACTATTAAATACTCTATAAGAAGATTGGCGGGAGCAGCGGCTATCAAACCAAAGGGAACAAAGCGCGAAGGTCATTGTCGTAGTCTCTGAAGGCCCTGAGAAATTCTTTTCTCATCTGTCTAAGAAGTCAAAGATCAAGATATTTGTATACTAATGCTTTTTACTGGAGACTGGTATTCCAAAAGAGTTTTTCATAGATTATATCGTAAATATCAGATAAATTCATTGACTTCTTGAAATCAAAATAAGAATTTTGGATTTCTTTTTAAAGCCGAGAAAATTAAAAGAACCGAACACCTTATCTCTTAATTTTGTCAAGTACAGAATAAGCATTACGATTTTATCTATGTATATCCTTTTTAAACAGATCATTGATCCTATATGCCCATCTTTTTCCCAAAGCCCGAATGCCCTGTTATAAAAGAAAATGGTCGGAGTGCTGATAGTAAATGGGAAAACAAATGGACCGCAGGATGAGTAAAGCTCGCTTGTCCCGCTGGTCTAATCTGAGAGATACTAGTCAGTGATGTTTTTGTGGGCTTATTAAAAATTCCACTCGTCTCGCATGCAGACGGTTTGGTTCCTTAAAAGCCCATTCAATAATGGCAAGCCGGCAACTCCTGCTGGAGTCGTCGATCTTTCTAGTTCGCTGCCTGTTGGTCAAATAAAAATTTCGTCAATATTTTTGGGGGGCAAACATTTTATGGCTTGAGAGAATGTCGGGGGCACAATAAAAGTCAGTGGGCTAGTTAAAACTAAGCGAAATTTCACGCTTGAATAAACAGCCGCCCTCTGGAATACACAAAAATTTGTGCCGCGAGTGTGCGGCACAACATTGAGGCAACATTGAAGGTATTTGAAAGCCGCAACAGTTTACAAGCTCAACTCGCACAGACCGATGGGGCGGACGGGCAGAGGGGCAAATTTGCACAAAATTCAACATAAATGAAATGTGTTTGCGTGCCGTGGCCGTACTGCCAGGTCGGTGGTATTCGTATGTGTATGTGTGTGTGTGTTAGTGTGTCAACTGCATACACTGACAGCAGCTCACTGGCCACTCCTCGCCATGCCCTCCCACAGCAGAGACGACGGCGCAGCAGCAAGAAGCATGTAAAAATGTCACATGCAACAATTTCCCGTGCAGCAGCAGCAACGGCAACGGCAACAGCAACAACAACGACAGCCATGCCATTTTAAAGGCGCTTTTTATACGCCATTTTGTAGAGCTAGCCGTGTGTGTGTGTGGGTGGGTGAGTGTGCGCAAAATTTTATTTGACTTGCGTGTAATGTGCAATCAGAGCGAGAGTTGCTGGCAGGCAGGCCAACGTGCCAACGAAGCGCCTGGCGAGAAGCGATCGAAGCGGGGAAATGGGGGCGACAAGGGTGACCCGACCTAGACTACAAAGTGTATATGCCTATCCCAGGCAGGGAACAGCTAGGATGCGTGAGCTTTAACTTTTGCCAATGTGAACGGCGAAAAATTCTCGGTACGGGGATTACAAAAGGGAACAAAGAACCGTTGCTTTTGCCAGACATCCAGGGGGCGGGACGGGGCGTTCCGAACTTTGAGTAACTTGCAACATAAATGACTGTAAAATTCCAAAAATGAATGAACCACCAGCTTGCCATTCCCTACCTACGGACGTGCTTGCCTCGAATACTCTTCTTTTTATCTCTTTTTCTCTGTCCCGTTAACATGCCAGCCGGTGCGTAACTATCTCCATTTGTATGGTCGTGTGTGGGGCATGCATGCTGCACAAATCCCAGCTTAAAATGGTCTCTCAGCAGCGGGCCTTCCGGGCGGATTATAAGTAGAATCGAAACGAGAGGTCAAGGAAGGAAAGAGGGCATTTCACATTGAGGTGACCGAATGTTTTGATTATTCTGGCCAAATTAAATTACTCTGCACCTTTGGCATCCAACTACGAAATGTGGAAACCATTGAAAGAATTACAGAGTGGCAAGAGAAGAAGAGAAAGCAGCCTGACCCACCGCAGGAGGAGGTCAGTTGTTGACTTTGGTCAGCCAGACACACAAACCTTAAATCCCTAATTCAATTGTCACCGAGGGACTTGAAATGCTTGGCCAACGACACCGCAAAAAGTCAGCCTAATTAAGCCTAATAGTTTAGACAACTGCCGCCAGGCGTTTACACCCTCGACCCACACTCAATTTTCGCACAAAAGCCACAAACAGCTTAAAAGCCTATTAAACTTAATGATATGAACAGTCAAAACGATAAACCGCCCAGCGCCGGAAGGTGAAACATTTCGTAATTCAAAGCAACAATAAAAGAAACAAACCACTTGAATTTGTATTACACGGAAGAGCCAAAAGGAACTCGCTTAACTCATGTGTGTGGGCCGAAATCCTCCTGTCGGCTGGGCAACAATGAAAACGAAAACAGGAAGTAAAAGTTTATAAAGTGTAGTCATGCCAGTTGGCTGAAAAGTTTTACCCCTGCCGTGTCCTGTATCTCTGGCTAATGTAATGCCCACCATTTTGCATAAAACTCACGAGAATTGGCGACTGAGTGGGCGGCTGTCTGCCGCCCTCCCCTTAATTGTAGTTTTCGTCGGCGTAAGGACAAAAACAGGCAACGTCTACCGGGTCGACGCGACCGTCTCGTCTCGTTTGGTGGGCCAACATTGAAACGACATAAACACTTTGTGTGTTGGGAGGACGAAGTGCTGCTCGGTCGTGCATAAAAGTGATAGTGAAACGCTTTTCTCTCCACATTTCTGCCTGGCCGCCCGGCCGCCTGCCCGCCTTGTTGATATATAAAAATGCACTCACATCAGAGCCGTCAACACCGCCTCGTGGCATATCCGGCGACACTCATACCGAGAGCCGACTTAACATATCCGTGTCGGTGTCCACACATCCCTGTAATTACTCCGGGGGAGGCCGGCAAACTTTGGCACAGCCGCACACAAACGACCCGCGGCGCGGGGAGGCGGCTGTCAAGGCAAATGACTGCCGGCTGAGAGGGGGCAGATAGGCAGGCGTCTAGCTTTTACCTGGCAGCTTTGGGCAAGAAGAGCACCGCACACATACACACGAATGCGCCTGCATTGCTGGCACTTTGCTCGTCAAGTTTTAAACGAGCGAATCAGAGGACCTACGGTGGTTCATTTAGCTGCCGCAAATTTTAGGCTGGTTCTTAAAACACACACAGAAAATATGATACTTGAAGTTCTAATTCAACGAATAGTGGAATTTCAGGCAGTTTGAATTAGAAGATCTTTAAGATCTTTCCCAGGCTTTCCAGAGAACAGAATTTTATATAATTTATGAGCTTTGCAAGTTTCAATTTTCAACAATTTCATAGGATTCCCTGTGCGTTGTTGAAAAAGTCTATAAGTCGACTTTAATGCTATTAAGATTTACATTTTAAAATATCTAAAATGTGTATAGTATATAATTTATTCATTTTTAAAAGAAAACCCAAGATGCATAACCCTATTCTAGATATTCCTGGAAAACCTTTAAAAATATTTCTAAAATCAGTTGCTCCTCAAATTCCCACCAAAAACTTTGATCGATTCCAATTAAATCTTCTTTAAATTCCCACCAAAAACATTGAAAGATACTTTAAGTATCAAAAGAAAGAGAAAGAACTGCCTGAAGCACTCATCGCCTTGCCGACTCATCGACTGACCCACTTTATGGCCACAAATCGAAACCATTCCGTTGCGATTTCAAGTGCCACCCTAGGAAGCCTTTTGCACCAACCAACCACCCACCCAACCGCTTGTAGTTTCAAACTAGTTGACGTTAAACTTACGCTTTATGAATGCACTCAGACAGGAGCCCAGGAGCAACTGCGGATGCAACGTCCTAGACACAAAGTTCAGGCAGGAAGGCGACAGGACAAAAACCCTCGTCGCGAGCCTGCGAGGCGTACGGAAAGCAATTAAATTTAAATAAATGAACTTAATTGAAGCAGATTAACCCAGCGACCAGAACATGCAGCTCTGCGCAAATCCCAGACAGAGAATGGTGTTGCCGCCCTCAGTCCGTCCGACGGCAGTGACGCGTCATTGCGGCCGCCATGGCTGCCGCTGTCGGTGAGGCCCGAGTGTCCTGCTTTCACTTCCGTTGCCATATCCGTCGTTATTTAACTGTCAAGTGCTGTTTGTGTCCCGAGTTTAGTTCGCTTGCTCTTTTATTATTTATTTTTCTTTCTTTTTTTTTGTAACATTTCCTCTCTCGCCCGCTGGCTGCTGCTCTGGTTAGAAGTTATTAAATAAAATTTTATTTACTTGTTGGAAAGCAAAAATAAGTCTAGCTATGGCAACGCATGGCCTCGAACAACAGCAACAGCTTAGGCTAGGTGGGTGTGTAATCGAGGTTGGTCGTGTGAAGCTTCTGTGGCCGGCAAGTTGCTCTCGGTAGCTTCGCCTGTTTCAATTAATGCCCTGGGATTTGGTAGCCTCCCCCCACCCCCTGATACACTTAACTAACTGTAACTACAAGCACTTCCACTCACACACAAACATACACACACCCGTCTACGCCCCTGCAGCCGGTTAGGTTTTTTCCAGAAGGGAGCCCCTTAGCCCACATGCAGTATTAATTTAATATTTCTGGTGCAGTGCACAAATCGTGCATGAATATGCATATATATAGAAATATCTGAGCATACACACACAGGACACAGGCAGGCAGCACGCACAGGCACACTTGAAGGATTAATTGATGGCATGCAAAGTGGTATTAAGTTACTAGGCCGGTCAGCCGTGAGCCTTTAATCGACTAACAAATTAAAAAAATGGAGAGAAAATTAACATGCCTGAAGTATTTGAGAATTTACTCGTATCAAAAATAATATACCAACCAATTCAATCGAAATAATTGAAAGCTACAAGCTGATAAATAATATAATTGAGGAGGGGATTGGAACAGATTTTAATTATGCGGAGCATTCTAGCTCTATTTGCATATTTTATATCTTTATTATTTTATGTAAAATAAATTTGAATTAAAATCATTTTTAAAATCATCAAATATTATGTGCTTTTCTTTAAAAAAACGCCATCTAAGCTTGAATATTTAATTTATCCCATAAAACTCAGTTTGCAACCAAAAGGTTCCAAAAAAATTTCTAAACTTTCTTGTATACTAAAAGCTCTTTTTCAGGACCATATTCAAGCTCAGCGGGCGCAGCAACCAGGAAACAATCAAAAGCTTTGGCACCCTACACTCCCAAGTCCATAGAACAGAGCAGGGAGTTAACCACACAATAATTCGAAACAATTTTATCTCATTCATAAAAAGACGAAATATTATTGCCTACTTATGAGCGCACGTGGTTCAGCCTCGTCAACTGACCCGAATGTAGCCAAATTTAATTTCCCCCAAAAAGATAAAGAAATTAAATAAAAGTCAGGGGGAAAAAACAAGCAACCAAACCAGCAGACGGCGAGGGGACAATAAAATATCACCAAAAACAAAAGCATAAAAACAATGTCGAAATGCAAAAGTTGAGCAGTTGACTGGGAGAGTCGCGTTGCTAGGGACATTGCACAACTGAGTAAAGGGTTCGCAGTCCAGTGCTCCGCATAGACTGCTCTTTGGATTGGTAAAAAAAAAAAACAGGAAAAAAATTAACGGGGTGCGAGAAAAACTCCCAACGCGAAAAGTGAAACTGACAACTCACAGAAAAGTTTCAATTTTGGGTCACTCGGGCAATTGTTGTTATTGTACTCCCAACTGCTGTTGTTAGTATGGTTGTGTTTTGGTCTTGTTGACATTTATGGGCGCCGCAGTGACGGCAGTCAAAGTTCAAGGTCGGGTCAACCAATCGGTCGAGTGTGGAGCTTCCACAGTCTGAACCTTCATTAGGCCAAGGCGGACTAGATAAATTGCAGGTGCACTGACCGCCAACCGACCCTCATTCGTTAGCCAATTTTGGCCGTGCACACTCTTTCCTTGATTTCGCGAGCCGTTCGTGTTTTTTTATCTCACTCCAACGGCTGTCCAATCAGTGTCAATTACACCCCCCAAGTTAAGCGATTTTAAAGCCACAACAACGTTCAGCCCATCAGCAAAAATGTGCGTCACGACAGCCCACAAAATTTGCCAAGGCTTAGCGACGGTAATGAAAGCTGACGGGGCGTGTCGTCTAGATTCTCACTACCTGCTCCTGACATACAGAACAATAGACTTCGCTGTACTGCCTGTCGGTCTCTCTGGGTTTGTGTGTGAGTTTGTCTGTCAAATGTCCTTGCAGTGTCACAAGAAACACAAGTATTTTAATTTTAATTTCTTCTCACAAACAAAAATCAATAGGCAGTGGAATTATCGAGATTTTAAGCGTGGGAGAGGAAAGTTTAGGTGCGATTTTTTATTGATTTTGTGAGTAGCAAAGTTTCCAAAGGAACGCATGAATCTGTTCAAAACTCACATCATCCAGGCAGCCGGGTTAGACGCTTTTTAAGATTCGTATCAGTAAATGAGCTGTCATTCTCTCGATATATGAATGCCAGACTGAACGCTGCTGAATATTGCATATGCTAGAATCAACCTTTATCAAAGTTTTGGCCCAACAAACTGTCCAAACAAGCGACTCGGCAGTCCAACAAATTGGCACACTTTCAATCGCCGCCATTACCCGCCGCCATCGCCTGCGTGTGTCTTGTCCGGCCGGCAGACTCGCCGGGGCAAGGCCAACACACGTGTTAATAAACCGTAATAAACTGGGATCCTATGGACAGAAAACACACGCACACATGTTTGCCTCGTCTAACCACCTGACAGCCCATCCGTCTCAGGCGAAGAGGCAACGACAAACATTTAATCTGCTCACAGACACGCGCTTAAACTTAACTGCCTTTGCCTTCTCCCTCTGTTGGGTCCTTTTTGTGGCGTCTACTGTCTTCTTTTGCTTTCGTTGGCACGCCTGTCATCCCGGTTCGTTTTTTTTTCTTCTACCGCCGTAAAAGTTGCAGCCAAGGAAAAATGTCGAATGGCCAGGTCGGCGGGATGGAGGAGCCGGCGAGTTTACCTTTTGTAAAAATTATGCGCCTTGTAGCGCTTAGCGGTTGGAGGCCAGGATGATTATGAGATCACTTTGTACAGAGCAGCAGAGCGGTGGCTGGCAACGTGGCCCGCCCTTCGCTTTAATAAAAATAAATGTTACTTGTAATAATTTTTTGCACGTCCCCCAGCCAACCGGGCGACTGGGGGAGTCAGACGAGCGCAGCTCTGGCGGCGGGCAGGGGTTTTGTTTTATTTTTATATTTCAACGTGTGTTTGCCTTTGGTCCCCGCCATTTTACCTGACGCTTAGAATGCAGCCAAGGAAAGGGCGGCATGTCGCTTACTTCCTGTCTACCAGGCTTATTGTGCGGCATGAGGAGGCATCCGCGTCACCATCGCGGCATCCTCGCCGTCGTCTTTGGGGAGTGCATAAAATATTAATAATTGCACGCGTGATGATAATGAAAATACATACAAAAACATAATGCATACATTTCGGGTTAATAATACGCCCCACACACACGGCGGAGGATACACACACCCTCGTAATGGAGGAAAACCCTAAGGCATCAGCATACTGATGAGTTTGATGCTCGTCTGTTATTGCCAATGTTGCTAACACTCACATTCAGTTACGATGGGGAGAAAGATGATGAAGCCAGCTACAGTTGATGGCAAATTTGTCTTAGGTTATGGTTGTCGTGCATCAGGCAGAATGGGAAGCCTGATTAAATCAAAGCAGCGATGCAAAGTAAGGCGAGAAAAGGCAGACAGGCGCCAGAGGGGATTCTGAGGGATTATAAATGTCAAGGTAGCAGGACGTCCAATAAAATAATCAACAGATTTCCTTACGAATCAGAAATGAAGCCAACAAAAGTCAAATCTTAATAAGACAATTAATGGAAGTTAAAGATTGAATATTTGAATTTCCACTTTAAAGAGAACTTTCTAAACTAAAGTGCCATCAAAATCAAGGCAAAGAGGCGCAGGCTGTAGGCTCATTCTGCCTCCACTTCACAAGGACATTGAGACAAAAGAAAGATGTTTTTGTGAGCCTTAAATCGGATCCACCGACTAGACTTCCCCGACCTAATTTCTTTTTCGTCTGGCGGCTGAAATCTCAGCGCGAAAGCCTTCAGGTGTGTCAGCAAATAAAGTACAAATCGAGGGTAATTTGTCACGAGTCCTGACGCACCCATTCACCGCTCCACACCCCAGGACCTTTAACCCCACAGCGGAAGTGAAGGCCCCCACTCGTCTAATTGTTACAACGCCCGTGGCAATTTTGTGGTCGTCCGTTGTTGTTGCTGCCGTCCAACTGTCAGCGAGTCGAGTTTCTTTTTTCTATTCAGTGGGGCGCGGGTTTTTTTAATTGCCCGTTGTATTTTTTGTTGTTTGTTTGTGTTTTTTTTTTTTATTTGCATTTTACATGAAGCTAACTGTGGGCGGCCACTGTTGTTGGCAGCAGCAGTTGCCAGTTGCTCTATCGCATTTGGATGCACATGAAATGCTTGTGCAACTTGTTGTTGCCACCGCTGTTTGGCAAGTTTTTCGAAAGCCGTCCGAGCCGACAGCCGAGCCAGTCAGCCAAAACAACCGCTTAGATGCCAGGACTCATTCTGTGCTTTTATGGGAATTTCTGGGAGTTGGGAATGTAATCGACTTCTAATTACTTAAGCCGCGTTTAGCCTTCATTTCGGACTAGAAATGTTGGCAGGCAAATGGCAGTAACGTGCGGCCCACCCAGGGGCTGGCAAGCTGCCTTAATTGCCCACGAAGATGCCATTAAATGTGTTGGAGTTTCGAGAAATTCGCAGAATCACCAAGAGATCAGGATTCAGGATATTGGCCAAAAATCCCACATGCGAAAAGCTTTTAGCCTTCCAACAAAATAAAAGAGAAAGAGCAACACAAACCACAAACTAAGTAAATTGATTAATATTTCAAGTTCTTGTCGAAAAGTTGCAGGCGAATTTGAAATTGGCTAAATTGCCAAAATAACCTAAGGCTGTGAAAATATTGATAGATTGAGGATGAGATCTCTACATTTGTTGACCGAAAACAAATCGACGAGGCCAATTCAAAAAAACAAAACTTCAAAAGCGCCTGGACAACCGCCTGAGGGCATCACTTGCCCCTGGTCAAGCGGAGGTCTCAGCCTCGAAGTGGGTAAACTGCCAATGAAAAACTTTTTCAATTATATTTATGTATCCAAGTCGAGAGTAGGCTAAGCCTTCCTCTGACACGAGGTCGGCAAACAGGCAGATGAGGTCCTCAAAATGCCGATACATTTAGCCATGGGACTTCCACATGCTTTTGGCCAAATCCACTGGAAAATTCACCCATATCGAGAACCTGTAAAACTGTCAATTTAACATGACGCGTTTCTGCGGGAGTTGCCGTGCCAGTCAGCCGCTTGTGGTTTCGGTTTGGGTTTGGGTTGAGTTGTAAAGCAGCTTGTCCTGCCCGCCCGCCTCTGGGTAGTCCGATTAAATTGACAAATGTCAACTCTGGCAAAAGCACGCCCGCTGGCAGCGTTGCGAATCGAACCGGGGACGGCCCGACGATGCTCGTTCTCACTGAGCGTTTGTGACGCGACTGTGGGGAGATTTTTGTCAAGTACACACACAGAACGATTACACGTGAGGGTGTACGAATGGGCGCCAAGGGCGGCAGGGGCAATGATGTGCGTGACGAAAACATGCGGCATCATTAAAATGCAATACGCAAATTGCAGCCCTGGCAATGAAATTGGCAACATCAGCTTACCCAGAGAGAGAGGGAGGACTACTTAAAAAAGCAATAAAATAAGGAAATAAATACCAAGTCAAAAGAAAGCAAAGGAAAAGAAAAATAAGCCCAGAAAGGAGAGAGTAAGACAGAAAAGAAGAAATTCTCAAATATTAAAGATTTGATTAAGAAGCTAAAGTTATAAATTTGGATAAGTGCAAAATTGTAAAGGAATAGGAACCTACAAAAAATAATAACAAACACCCAATGGAATTTTGTATTTAGAGAAATATAGAACAGTTAAAAAACATTAAAATTAAAGCGACAATTTAAGGGTAAGTTGTCTTCAGAACTGCCCTACAAAATTCTTTTGAAAATTCCAATTCCAAATCGAATTGTGCCCACTCCCCTGGCGGTATCTTCCCACAGTCTAGACGGAAACCTTTTAGGGGACCAATGTGACCGGTATTGGCCATTTAGTTGGCTAAACAAACCAACTGATCTAAAAACAAACCCCGGCTGCCTGCCCCTTCAGCAGCCAAGCAATCACTAAATTATCACAACAGCCAGCAGCCGTAACCACAACAACAAGAATAACACCGCCCCCCGGCCCCTATAGAAAAGGGGATCGGAGGCAGCTCCCATGCACTCTGGCGAGTGATTAACGTGGCCAATAAACAAGCTAACAGCCTAGGCAGCCGCAGCGACCTGACGCCCTTTTACCGCAGGAAAAACACCTAAGAAGCGGCAACCGCTTCGGCGCCGACGGTAATCGTTGCCTGCGTTCACCGCCTTTAATTTATGCGGGCGGCTGGGCGGCCGGCGAGTCGACTGGCTTAGCAACAACGTCGATAATACCAAAGGCGATTACATTAATGGTGATTGGCTTTATGCTTTACGACAACTACAACAGTTCGTGGCAGGCAGCCCATTTAACGGAGACAAGTTGCTCGTCCGGCCGGCCGGCCTAACTGTTGTTGTTGGTCGGGCGGTCGGTCAATCAGACAAAGTTCTCGGAGCATCAGACGAAAAATCTTTTGGCCAGCGTTTAAAGGCCAACTACTTATAAAGTCGTGACAAAGTCATTGACTGCTGTTAGCCCCGGTCAGTTGTTGGCTGGTCGTCGCCCTCCCCACAACCACATTTGCATACAAATGCAATTTTCGTCTAAACTCACGAAGAATATGAGCAGAACAAACATTTCCCAAGTCCGAAGCGAGCAAGCTTCTTCGGAAGCAGACGCTTCTGCTGTGTCTTGCCAAACTCACATAATTTTGGGCTTAGAAAGTTTTCAAGGGGCGTAAATTGCCGGACCAGCCAGCCAACTCAAATCGATTTCGGTGGCCTAAGCCGACGCTGTCGTGGCCAAAA
Organism: Lissocephala sabroskyi; assembly: GCA_037075105.1. Lineage (NCBI taxonomy): Eukaryota > Metazoa > Arthropoda > Insecta > Diptera > Drosophilidae > Lissocephala > Lissocephala sabroskyi. The sequence goes on along the minus strand of JBAMCP010000372.1, from coordinate 3,565 downwards.
AACCATTTAACAGTTTATCCACATGGCGGAGATGGTGGCCCCGGCAATCAGCTTGTTGGCATCGCTACCCCGATAATCAGTAGTTGCCACAGCGGCAGCACCGCCAACGCAACAGTGGCAACTTCTTTAATCATAAATTTCATAATACAAATAAGCCAAAAGCGGTGGAGCGCCTCTTGGCCAACAGTTTGTAGTGTTGGCCAACGAATTGCCCAAGATTTAACTCCAGATTGCCCAGAAATAAGTTTCAGAATTTAATGCTCACCTAATTACAATTGCCATGAAGGCTTTCGAAACCATTTAAATAATTCTATAAATTCTATAAACTATATTAAAAACATCCATTTTCCATTTAATTTATCAATCCCATTTAGTTCTTTATTAAGGGTAGGCAATGTGGAATGATTTTAGTTGGATAAGACCTACGAGTATTGCTCAATTTAATGTTATATATTTTATTTAAGGAACTAGAAAATCCCCAATGCAGAAATTAGTACTAAAGTTAATTTGATTCTGTATGCTGCTCATTAGTTTTAAGATTCTTAGAAGGAGTGTTTGAATTTTTGCCATACCTTTTGTGTATTGACTAAAGTTCGCAATAAATAAAATATGGCTCTGTTCCTACCTGAAAAGAAAGATAAATAATAAGAAAGGTTATAAAAGGTTCTTAAAAACGATTAAAATACGCAAAGATTAAAATTGAATCAACAAATTTAACCTTATGGATTATATTCTCATATGTTAATTAAATTAAAAATTACCCTGATACCACCGGATATTGTTAAAGGTGTTCGAGGTTTTTAGATTGCCCAAATCCAAATTTTCTAATAAATTGAAAATATTTAAATATTTCCAATTATTTAAATTCCTGATTTCAAGCAACTTAAGGTTACTTTAAGTATGGTTCTTTTATAAAAATGTAGGTAACTTTTACCAGAACCCTCCTTCCACGAATCGGGCTCAAAACTGGGTTAAAGGGAATTAAGGCAATTCTATTGACATTGGTGGAGGTAAATAATTAACACGCCATAAAAAATTAATAAAAAAAAAAACTGTAGGTAAATTGGCAAAATTTAATTGGGAAGCCATCTAAAAGCTTTTTGATGAACCCCAAATAAAGAGGGAGGATTTCCCCAAATCGACTCAAAACGAGCAACGTGTATTTTGCCAGAAAAATCTGTCGTTAAGCGCAGTAAAATCATTTACTGGTGCATTGGTCACGTTGTTTGCCATAACAATTTGCATATTGAAAGACAGCCTGTCGATTTCACTGACAATCAAACTAAAACAAAACAATAAAAAGAAGTTGCATTGAAAATTCAATTGTTTTAAAAGCACGAGAAATTGCAACTCTGAAAAAAAAAACTCTTACCCCGCACTGCAATTTTCAGTTGGCCTCATTGTGTCAATGTGGCCAGAGGTACGACTTTTTGTAGAGAGAAAAGCCAAGCAATGCGAATGGAATAAAGGGTACAGAGTTGGCATTTTGACGCCAGGACCGACGACGGGACTGCCATTTAAAAAGTCAAATGTCGACGGCTACCGCCGAGCAACCCAGCCTCCTCTCGGTTCCGCCGGCAGAAAGGCCGGACAGTAGACTCTCCCACCCACCGCGTATCAGTTGGGCCATAATGAATGTATGTCGGGGGACTGCACAGCCTGCGAATTGACCAAATTGGTAGGTTGAGAAGTTGATTTTTTTGGCCGCTCAAGTGGACTGGCCTCTCAATTTCTTTTATCAAGTAGCCGACAATCTATTTGAATTTTTTTTATAACCAACTCTTTTACAGTTTTTGCGATTCTTTGGCGCGTGGAAATTACTTCAGTCTGTTGAATTTTTCCTTCCCGACATTCACCATTCACATACTTCAGACGAACATGCCAGACACGCGCTCGCCCACCGACAGAACAAGCCAGCACCTTGATTTCAGCAACGCCCTTTTCCGACCCCGCCCACTCGTACACTCCCACACACACATGGGAGAAAGCACACCATCATACGTGCTCCTTGGAGCCACCGGCATAGCTTAATGACGTCGTTTTATGTTTCACTTTGGCGGTGAAAGCAATAAATTCAGTTGGTCGTCCTGGCCGTCGTCATTGCTGTCACAAGAAGTGCAATGCAATTTATTATACACTTCTTCGACTAACTCCGTAATTTGGAGCATAAAGGTAACCAAATAATTAGTTCAGAACTCGTTCAAAGAACGGGAAATCAAATCTTTAATAAATTTAACTGAGACTTTTCAAAAACTTGATTCATTATTCGGCATATCCGCCGACGTCTTAATGTTTTTTACCATTGTCTTCCGAGGAAAGTTAAATTTTCGTGGGTTGGCAGCGACTTCCTGATTGTGGCACGTTAGATTTTTTATCAGCTTTTAAAAATTGGGTTATCGATTTTCCAAATTGAATAAGAATAAGAGCAAAAAGTAGGCCTGGAATTTAAGGTACGATGATTCTCAAAACTTCAACTTAGTTCAGTGAGTCCTGGGTGCCCAACCAGTTTAGTTTTAGTCTAGTTTGTAAGTATAAAGTGTCTCCAAAAGTAAAATATAAAAAACCAAAAAAAAAGTTTGTATTTAGAAGTTAGAGTATATTTCGAAATTTTCGTACATTTAAGGTAAATATGATTGATATATTTTGGAGTTCTTCAATAAGTAGAAATTATTTGTAGCTGATGGACACAAAGTAATCTACACGAAGCGAAAACAAGCCCGATCCCTTAGCTCCAAGGTAAGATAAGAATGATTTCAAAAATCTCAATCTAATTCGTCAATACTATGAAATTGCAGCTCTTGTGTTGAGATTCCTTACCAACAAAAAACACGAAAAAGCCCAATGCCCAATACTCAATTGCCTAACCCCAAAAACCAATAAAAAAAAAACATTAATACAATAACGTAAGTAAAAATTATTTTCCCATCATTCTCATTAATTATCATCTCATCCTTGCTAATTTTACAGAAATAAAAGAGAACAAAACAAAACTAAACAACAGATACAAACGGATAAAACAGGCCCCCTGGTTAAAATAGTTACTTAGAATCGTAAGAATTTTTTTAAATAACTAACCTAAAATGCAAATTAATTTAATTTCGTTGCAGGTGTTAGCCTTGAATTGAGATAAAATATAAAAAAAAAACACAAAAAAATGTAAAAAAAAAAATAAAAAATAGACACAAACAGACAAAACAGAAACTATGTAAAAATATAACACTAAACAAAAATACACTTGATAAATAAAAACAAAGAAAAAAAAAGAAACCACCAGAGTTTTTTCTTTAAGAACCGCAGAAATCATGTCTTTGAAATATGCGAATCAAAGACCGGATTCGTTATTCGTTCTCGTAGATTCTCCTAAGGCGACTGTGTTTAGCTTGCTATCAGATTATAGCAAATATATAAACTGCAGACTCAAATAAGAAAGGAAGTAATAGTCTAGCCTGCCCGACGGGCAACCAATTCAAAGTTTTGTATGAATCGGGAACACTGATTTTTGAATATCCCATAAATGGCACTGCTGGAAATCCGTACCTTATCAGGGCTTCTCTCACCAATAAAT